>CAUYPK010030803.1:0-50050 GCA_963574355.1 Loris lydekkerianus
AATCGCTTAATGACATCATATAGTAATAGGCTGAAAAGAATAAATTAAAAGTAGAAAAAAATGAACAGCATCAATGTATAGAGTACAAAATTCTCCATCGATCAGTATATACCACGACACAGTGGAATAAATATTTATTGACATATGGAGCTACAAAAACACATGACATTAAAACGGACAAAACTTTTGAAACAACCTAATAGTAACTATGTTTAAGCCACCATTTTCCAGTTGATTCAGCATAATTTTTTGGTCTAGTAGCCATATATAGTAATAATAATGCTAAAAAGTACATGATTAAATTATGCTAGGAATGGTGTGGAATAGTGATTATAAAACTTTATTATTTATTTATTATTTAACCAATACCAAAGACCATCCTTCATTACAATATTAGATCATAGTAACTGAATGAAAACATTACTCAAGGGGAATTAACAATTTCCATTGTAAAGAACTAGCTCTCAACATTACAACCAATTTGTATAAGAAGCTTCTGTTGGACAAGCTGGCAAGGGACCTTGCTAGAAAATTTAATGACTGATACCAAATGTGCCAGTTATAGAAAAATGTTGCCCAGTGCATCTCTTAGCTTTGTTGAGACTGTCCTGGTATACAAGGTATACTTCTACAACAAATGTTCAAGGCGGTTAGGTTTTCAGAATCCAAGTTGATAGCAGTTCCTGGTCCTTCACAGACCGACATCCATCCTCTGGAGATGCAGCCTCTTCCTCTTGGGCTGAGCTGCTGTGGCTGCCAGCTCTGAATCTAGGCACTCCAGCACTCAGTTCTTAAAACCCGAACATGCTGGCAATCCTTCACTAATTTGCATTCTCATAATTTCGCTGTCTTCAACACTCTGCAGGGAGTATGGCATCTGGTTCTTGGGTTTGCTCACTTCCCACCGAGGGCTGGGTAACCAGGTCTCGGCTTTCATGGATTGTGGCCCTTCACCTCTCAACTACAGTGAAGGGGTCGATTTTAAAACTTTAGTAACAGGGGTGGTGCCTG
This sequence comes from Loris lydekkerianus, assembly GCA_963574355.1. NCBI lineage: Eukaryota > Metazoa > Chordata > Mammalia > Primates > Lorisidae > Loris > Loris lydekkerianus. The sequence goes on from CAUYPK010030803.1 coordinate 1,012, forward strand.
TGGCTCAAAGGAGTAGGGCGCCGGCCCCATATGCCAGAGGTGGTAGGTTCAAACCCAGTCCTGGCCAAAAACTGCAAAGAAAAAAAAAAAAAAACTTTAGTAACAAAACTCCTCCTCCTTGATCTAAAATGTTAGCAAATGTTAGCCCCTATGTAAAACAGATACAAGCAGTGCAACAATTTTGGAAGGCAAAGAAATGCAACAGCTTGAATTCTTTCCCTATGATTTCTGTTGCCATGTGAGTCACCAGCACATACTTTGAGGATCACCAATTTAGATTACTTGTCTCTAGATTGAAAGATCACAAAAATAAAATAAATAAAAGGTTAATGATATTAATTGCCTGCAGGAAGAGATCTGAGTAGTTGAGAAATAGGGATGGGGAAGAGACTTATACTGTCAACTCTTTTATAGTTTTTTAAATTTTAAACAGTGTGAATGTATTATCTATTAGATAAACTAATTGAAAAAGAAAGTCAATTTCAAAGAAACCCCTCTCTCCACACACAGCTAATATGTGTTTAGGTGGAAAGTTAATGAAGGTTCTCAAGGAAATGATACTTAACATGACTTTTGGGGAAGACAGCATGAAGTTCATGAAGTTTTGAAATTTGGAATCAACAAAACATATTGAGAAACAATGAAAATGTTGATCTAGGTTGTGCATAGAGTGGGGAATCAGATGGTTGGTAAGAGCCAAAAGTGACTTTTATATTAATAAAATAATTTTTTATGTTTTAAAGGAACTTTTTTCTTTCTTTCTTTCTTTCTTTCTTTTTTTTTTTTTTTTTCCAGTTTTTGGCCAGGGCTGGGCTTGAACCCACCACCTCCGGCATATGGGGCTGGGGCCCTACTCCTTTGAGCCACAGGCACCGCCCTTAAAGGAATTTCTTGATTAAAAATATTTATTACATTTGTTGCCTCACACATCCTTTGCAATGTATTGTCAAGAAGAATATGCAGGTAGTATTTTCATTTGATATTAATAAATGAAGAAATGAAACCTCAGGAAGATTAAATGTGCTACACACAGTTAGTGCTGACTAACATTACAGTCACCAGATGGCCAAAGGGAGTATGACAACAGCTCTGATGGCCATTCCAGAAAAAAGAGTTCCAAAATTGCTTTGAAGGTTGCCCTAGGTGCTGTCAGCCTCAGTGCATAGCGCAGGGGGAGTACCTTGAACTAAAGATCTTCTCTGCATGTTCTTCAGGTAATCTAAATTGTCTCTTCCTCTTAGATTCCTTTATACAGGTGACTATTACCTCCATTCAACTGGAAGTCCAACCCTGAGGAACTGTCATCCTAGATTCCCTCCTTGTCTTGCATCTATCTCCAACCTCGTATTGTTTGTCAAATCATTTTCATTTTCCGTCATGAACATCTCTGAATTCCCATTTACACTGCATCACTTTACTGCCATGCCTACAGTTCTTCCCTCATAGCATGCAATATAAAGTCCTTACTCTTCAACATTGCATGTGGGTCTTCCTAGTTGGATGATTGCTTTCTATTTAATCTCACTTCCTAAAATGCCTTTGAAACTATGCTTTGGTCATGTTAAAATGTTTTTCATTGCCCCCCAAATAATGCAATGTCCTCATCATCCAAAGATTTTTTGCAAACAATGTTCATTCTTCCTGGAATGCCCTTCTTCACTACAACCTACTTCTCATTGATCTGAATCCCTCCTAATCCCTCAAGACTACTTGAAGATTAACCTTCCTTCACCTCAAGTAGAAAGTAAAATTCAGGAAGACTGCAGATATTGGGTGTATCTTCCTAATGCTTTGCTCTGTAGGCATTTGCCCCACTATGACATATTTGTTTATTTACATCATTCTCATTTGACGGGAGCGCTTGAATAGTAGTGATGGGTTCTATTTATTATATCCCCAAAATATCACAGGGAAGGTCACATAAAAGGCCTGAAGAAATTTTTACCAACTGGATGAATGAATGATTCACAGGGATATAAATTGGAAGACGTTTGCTGTCGTCACTGTGGAGAAGGGTTAACATCAGTGTGTGCCGGGTGGGTTGTATTCTGATTCAAAATTAGTCATCTTCTCTCCCCTTCGTCGTCAATGCATGACTCATCTCCATTCCACTGATCTGGGGCTTGGCCATGTGTGGTGAGCAGATGGGACATATGCCACATCCAAACTGCAGCTTTTAAATGGCTTTCTCACTCTTCCCCTCTGGCACAAGAATGGCACATTTCAGATTTAGGCTCCTCCTTCCGCCTTAGGGTTGAGAAGAAGAGACCTATACAGCATAGCTGCAGGGAACCTTAGCTCAGATGTGAAGTGAGGGAGAAAGGACCATTTTGATTTGTAACCTATTGAGATAGTTGCATTATTATCTTAGCATAGCTGATTAATAGTTATAATGATAACAAAAGCAAGGGCATTTTAAGAAACATTCTATGGAGGGTATTCAGTGACGCTTACTAAAAGATGTTTTGGGCTTCTTGAGTTTGTGATGATCTTAGGACACCTCCTTGTGGTGATATCTTATAAAGAGATGGTGCAAGCTCAGCAAAATCTCTGGTATGTCATAAGTAGAGCTCAAAAATGTTTATTAGGCCAGGTGAGGTGGCTCATACCTGTAGTCCTGGCACTTTGGGAGGCTGAGAAAGGAGAACAGCTTCAGGCCAGGAGTTTGAAACCAGCCTGAGTAACATAAGCAGCCTGAGCCTTCATCTCTATAAGAAATGAGTCCTAGCTACTCAGGAGGCTGAGGCAGGAGGATTACTTGAGCCCAGGAGTTTGAGAACCTCCTCTCTACAAAAACAAACATACAAAAATGCCCAAGTGTTTATTAAACGGAGCTATTGAATGTGATCTTATATTAAGGATCAGAGCTGGAGATAAAAGTATGCATTAGGCAAGATTTTCTATCTAATGAAAAAAGTATCTGAAACAATAGAACCAAGGCCAAGAACCGAGGCTTGTGGAATGTATTATGTAGGATTTAGAAAGAAGAAAAAGAATTAAAATAGAGAGTAAATGGTCAGGAAAATATAGTGACATAATGTCACAGGATATTATGAAGAAAATTTACAGGAAACTTGGAGTTGCCAACAGTATGGCAAACATCAGTCAGAAAGAGGACTGTGACAAGTCCTGGGATCCCTTTGGATAAGCCCTGTAGTTTTAGAGACAGCCTTCTGCCAAATTCCTCTGTACAAGAGCATTTCCATCTAGCTTTTAAATAATTGTCACAGTGACAGTAAACAGCTCATCAAGTTTTGGAGCCTCCTGTGTTCTCCACAATGGCCGCTTCATTAACCCACCATAATAGAGCAATTCCAGTCTGATTTGGGGCTTTGGCTCTTTCTTGCTTCCTGTATGCCTGTAGTTTTTGTTTGTTTTTCTTTCCAACCTCCATTTCGGGTCTTCCTGCTGGCTTTGCTGCTGCTCTGTCTCGCAACATAACCCAGATTTTCTATCTTAGGGGTCCAGCACTGTTGGTTCACAACTGTGAAAACCCTTTCCTTTTATTGAGGATGCGCTCTAATTCTCCTTTTTTATTAACCGCAAATTCACGGTCACCTGGTCTGTGCACTCAGTGCCTGTGCATTTCATGCAGGCTGAACTCTTAGTGCAATTTTACTGTGACCTGCACATTCCAATGGACACTCACATAGTCCTACTATTTTCAAATGCTTCTTTATTTTTTAGCCATATAGTGTTCTATTTAACTTCTTTTTACCACTCACTGCTTTATTTCACAAATGGCAAAATCAAAGTAGTCATTCTTGTAGGCAATAGCACTGAAAAATGGAGAAATAGCCTTTCAACTGCCTCTTTTAGAACACTCTTATGAGTGTTCCCTGAGCAAATCTATCAAAATAAACTATATAGAACAGTTTGTGCCTATTTTTTTATACTTTTAAATTTGCTTTTGAAAAATATTTTATCATTATATAATTTAAATTATGTTTGATATAAAATACTTTTTAATCACCACAGTCTGAGAGTAGAGAGAAATAAAGATTATCACAGCACATAATTAATTCAATGTGTATTATGAATAAATGTATATAGCTGTAGTCCTAAACAGCTCAATGTTATGCATCTAAATTGACTTCTCCAGTGAATAAGCCATTTAATAAAAAAAAATTTGTTGAAATGTATGAATAGCCCATGGTAGAACAATTAAATTTATAAAGATAATTATGATTTAAAAAGAGATTGTTGTTTAAATTATAAAAATAATATACTATATTATTGAAATTAAGGCTCACAATATATATGGCTGACGTTGATTGAATATTTAAAAGAATAACAATGAAAGGAAGTTTTACTAACTTTACTATCATATTACACTGTACATTATTATGGTAAATAGCAGCAATTTTCTCTTTTTATGGATAGAAAAAAATACATAAAATATCAGTCAAGACCAGGCACAATGGCTCACTCCCATAGTTCCATCATTTTGAGAGGCTGAGGAAGGAGGATGGTTTGAGTCCAAGAGTTCAACACCCAGCTGGGCCACATAGCGAGACCCTGTCTTTACAAAAAAATAAAAACATTAGCTAGGCATAATGGTGCCTGTCTGTGGTCCCTACTACTAAGATTGAGGTGGGAGTACCTGAGCCTAGGAGTTCAAGGATGCAGTGAGCTGTGATTGCATTACTGTGCTCTAGCCTGGGTGACAGAATATCTGAAAACAAAGCAAAAAATCAGTCACGATTTTAAAATATTTTAAAACTGATAAGAGACAGACACAGCTGCTTTTATAGGCATTTTTATTTCTCTTCATTAGATGAATACATGTTTCTTCTTTACATGAGAAAATTCCCAATTCTTGATAATGTTCTTTATGGGACTTCTAAGTCAGTTGTAAGATAAGACAACATTCTTCACTTTTTAGTTTCAAAGCAGAAAGCTGATACATATGTATTATTTTCCTTTAGATTAAATAAGCATCGAAGGCAAAACCACTTAAGATTCAGTTACCTATATAAATATCAAACTTTATTAATGTATTTATATCATAATTATGAAATGAATTTAGATTTGGTTCACCCATTTTTAAAGATAGTAGTTACTGAAAGAATATAATCAGCTTTTAATTCTTTTTATATAAAAAAAAAGGTTGTTTTCAAAATCAACTCTTGACAATGACCAGGTTGTTATCAGTTGCCAGCAAACAAGGCAAAGAATATGCACAAAATACTTACAATTACTTAGTAATAACTTATTTTAATGATTATACTGAAAATTATGAAATGTGGATGGCACTGATGTGGAAAATAACAAAGGCTCAGGCTCCTCAGATCTGTTATCCACATGCACATGGCTTAATGCACTGTCACCACTTTGATGCACACATTTGCTCTGTTTTGTCCAATTTAGCCAGCTGATCTTGTCAAGTTATATAGTTACATTACTTAAAATTACTATAAATATGGATTACTTTAAGTGTTTTGCTTTTGAAATGGTTCCTCCTTGAAGCTCATCTTTTCTTGATTTCTGACCCAAATGCTTAACAGTAAAGAAAAAAATTAAGTAATTTACAGCATGTTCATATAACAAAATATGATATAGCAATTGTATATTGCATATGAAAATATGTGAAGAAGGCATTTGTAACTGAGAAAAAAGAGAGAGGGTACAAGATCTGTCTAAATTAGGTGCAAGAGACTTTTAAAAGAAATTAAGTTCCCAGGACTTTAAGGAGAGGAATTTACAGTCTGAGTTTAAAACAAAAAGTGGAACAGTTATGGTCAACAAGGTCTGAAATGTGCTATGAAAATATGAGGCTAAACTGAAGTGGAAGTCTCTGGGACTATGAGATTAGATAACTGAATATGCTGTCTCCATGCATGTGAAAAATCATGGGACAATGGCAGGAGGTCTGATGAAGAGTGAGGCCTTGATGTAGGTGTCACAATCTTTATACCATATAGTTAGCACGGGTTGGAAAGGGACAAGAAGGAAGGAGGGTCGTGTTATCCAGAGACCTGAAGAAAGCTAACACTAAAAAGGGATAGAAAGTAATAAAGTTGGAAAGCTTGAGATTCAGTCTTTTTTCTTTTTTGTTTTTAATGATGCACATCCTACCGGTTTGAAATTGTTTAAATGCGCCCTTGGTGCTAGGAGAACACTAGCTTCTTATTTCAGTGGTGGGACTTGGGGTAGTGGAGAAAAGGTAGTTTTTCCTTTAAATAAAAGCTTGTATGAAAAACAAGAGAGATGGGATTTGGAAAGTTAGGGAAAAAATGGTGAGATGTTTTAGGCAAGGGGAGTAATATGAATATGAAAGTGGAGAAGAAAAACAGTGCGATAATGTGGTGAGACTGAAGTTTAAGGGAAAGGATGAGGGAAAGAGGAAAAAAGGGTTGACACCTGACTGTGGTGACCTGTGCCTATCACTTTTACCTGTAAAAAAGTAGTTCTTGTTTATTCTCCCAATATATTTAATTTGATAGGAAAAAAAGGAACAAACTTAAATGTAATCATTACCCAACTAGGAAACTGAAAAGGTTGTTATGTGCCTTAGCTTGTGAGTTTATCTTTCTCCTAGTGATCTGAAATACTCAAGTGTGTTAGTTCCACTAATCAGCCCAATTAAGAAGGCTTGGCTTAAGCAATTGGAAAGTATTGAAGTTCTATGGTTTTTAAGAATCCAAAAAGCACTTTTTTTTTCTTTTAGTCAGAGTTTCACTATGTCCCCCTCAGTAGAGTGCTGTGGTGTCACAGCTCACAGTAACCTCCTTTCAACTGTTGGGCTTAAGCGATTCTCTTGCCTCTGCCTTCCAAGTAGCTGGGACTTCAGGCGCCAGCCACAATGCGTGGCTATTTTTTTATTGCCATTGCCGGGTTTGAACCTGCCACCCTTGGTGTATGTGGCTGGAGCCATAACCACTGTGCTACAGGAGCTGAGCCCAGAAAGGACTTGTTAAAAGTAATACTTGACAAAATTAATCTAGAGGAAATGTTCTAAGTGGATTAAAAATAAGATGCAGGAGGGCGGCGCCTGTGGCTCAAGGAGTGGGGCGCCACCCCCTATGCCAGAGGTGGTGGGTTCGAACCCAACCCTGGCCAAAAACTGCAAAAAAAAAAAAAAGATGCAGGAGGTATGAAGACTGTAGATAGTACGGTCATGGAAAAGAAGACTTGACAAAACTCAGAGTATAATTGGAAATGATGGGTAAAAATGAGAGAATCAGATCCTCAATAGAAAATAAACATAGCTACTGGTGAAACTGACTACTCCTAAGAGTGTCTTAAAAGCAAGATGATATTCAAAATACTTATCAATCAGTACAGTAGGGTGAACTCGCTTATCACAATAACCAACAAATCAGATAGGGCACCAGTTATAAATAGCAAGTTTGACCACTTTGGTCTAGTTTAATTGAATAGCAGCCCTGTCCAAAAGGTCCACCTGGATATTAACAACACAGGAAATTAATTAGATTTTCAAAAGAAATATGTTCCTCCCACAAAATATCTCAAAATCTTTCTAAAAATTCAGCTAGGTAATATGACCAAGTTTATATACCTGATAAATGGTTGGTAGTGTTCAAATGCTATAGTTTTAGTCCAGGAATTCTTCCTATTCTATTCTTGTAAATGCAAGATAGCAATTCTCCTACTCTTTCCCTACTTCTTTTCTTTTTTCTGTCATTGCCTCTTTCCCTTCCTTTATTTATTCAACAAACGTTTGGTGAGTATCTATCATTTAGCACTGTGTTGCCACCACAATAAAATAATCTACCCCTTTAATAATTTTATCCCAAATCTTTAGTCTCCCCCCTTAAAATAGACTTGGTGTCCTAATGATAAAGGAGTAGGAACTAATGAAAAGGAAAATAAGAATTTTTTTTCTGCTCAAAAATTAAAATGGCTTTTCATTCTTGGATATGTTATTATTATTTTTAAACAGAATCTCACTCTGTTGCCCAGGCTAACTTGGCTATTTTATTAACATCCTGCAACTAGAATATGCTTTACACACCCAACTTCATGGAATGAAACAAACAAAATGAACAAACCAACAGCCCATTTAGGACAGAATTCTAAAAACTATTTTAAGAACAATGACTTTCAGATGAGTGATAGTTTAACTATTCAAGTGACTGAAAGTAGTCTATTCAAGTGACTGAAACATTAGTATAACAAATAATTATCATTACTTTGGAAAAACAAAGACTTAGATGAAATTTTATAAAATTTCAGTGTCCAAATATATCTTCTAGATACCTTATGAAAATGCATAGCTCACATTCACATATGATTTTTCAAAAATTAGGATAAAATATATATAGCATAAAATTTAACATTTCAACAATTTTTAATTGTACTATTTAGTGGCAGTAAACACATTAACTTTATTATGCAACCATTACAACTATCCATTTCCAAAACTTTCATCATCCTAAACTGAAACTCTATACCTGTTGAACATTAACTCCTTACTTCCCCTAGATCCTGATAAGCTCCATTCAACTATTTTTTTCCCCTGTGAATTTGAGTATTCTACTTAACTCATATAATTGGAATCATGCAATATCTGTATCATGTATGTTTTTTCAGTACTTCTGAAAGCATCAGGGCTAGAGAATTGAGAATAAATATAGTTATCAGTCGGTAGTTTACTTGAGAATGATATGTGAGAATCAAAGTGCTTTTCACATAGAATTTACAATTTCTAGACTCAGAAACTCCTTCTCTCATTCCTGTTAGTTGATAATAAAATTGAGCCCTTTATACTTTTTGGAATTTTACTTATAGTTAAATTGCATACTTTTAACAACAAAATGTGTAACTGTTAGCACTACTGATAATCCCTTTCATACTGTCAGCTATGTCCCAAGCACCTTAAATACTTTATCTCATTTTAATATTCACAACAATTCAATGAGGCATAATGCCCTACTTTATAAGGATAGAAGGTAAGACCAAGAAACTTAAGTAATTTGTCCAAGACAACATAGCTGCTAACAGCAAAGTCAGGAGTTGGACTCAGGTTCGTAGTTCAAAAGCTCACATGGACACCCTCCACTGTTAAATCAACAGTAATAGGGCCAGACACCATGGCTCATGCCTGTAATCCCAGCACTTGGGAGGCCGAGGCAAATGGATTGCTTGAGCTCAGGAGTTGGAGACCAGTTAGGCATTGTGGCGGGCGCCTATAGTCCCAGCTACTCTGGAGGCTGAGGCAAGAGAATTGCTGAGCCGAAGAGTGTGAGGTTGCTGTGAGCTATGACTCTACGACCCTCTACCAAGGACATCAAAGTGAGACTCTGTCTTAAAAAAAAAAATAAATGAAAATAAATAAGTAAATAAACAATGTTATGATTAAGACAAGAAACATCTTTTTCTGAACCAACATTTTGGAAAATATAATTTCCAAAGTTTTCTTTAAAAAAAAAAATTTAGTGGCAACATTTCCTTCAATTTGACATGAAGAAATAGAATATTAAAGTAAATATTTGAAATCATCTCAAACATTAAGAATTATGCCTTGCTTGCTGTAATGAAGAAAGAGAATTTAAAATGAAGTAACATCATTGTGTTCATTTGTAAATAACATATTGCAGCCAACTGTTTCTTAATTGCTCAAACTGTTGATAAATAATCCATCCCTGCTGCTCTCCACAGACAATTTTCTTTATATCAGACCAGGCAATTCAAACAATGCTAATTATAGTGAAACCCTTTTGTATGAATTCCTTTTTATAATGGGGCTTAAAACTCCTCTGTAAAGAGTTAAGGCAGTTTTCTCTGGTTTTTGCCTGAAATGTAACACCTACTACCTGGACTCAAGTTTCATTACTTGAATGAATTTGGTTTGAATAAAAATGGATAATGATGTATATTGTGCTGAAAAATATGTATTGCATTGCTTTAACTTTTATTGTATTATCATGAGTTATGTTAATTTTATATTTTTAATCAAAAGATAGAACAGATGTGGAAGCTTTTCTTTAAGCAATATTTTCATTGAAATAAGCTACGTTGCTAAATGATATGCTATAAGAAAGACTGGTATATTAATAGATAAATGTGCCTTACCAGAAAGAAACCAACACTTTAGGAAGTCTTCACTATGTCAAGGGATTTGCTGTAACATGATATCACTGTATTTATGATTTTATGATGTTAAAATGAATATTAAATGAAACAAAATTCCCAAGGATTACTCAGGAGGCAGCTAAGTACATAACATTTTGCATAGATGGTTGGAAGGCACAATTTTGCTCCATCACTGCATCCATATCCTTGAACAATTTCGACTGAAGACAGCATTTCTTTGAATTTTTCATTAAACCAGACGTCTTGAAATATGAATTCCTTTTATGTTTCTGTGAGTTTTGGCTAAAAGAACCCCAGTGAATAAATCATACAATACTACATGTCACCAGCACTTGTGAATATTTCTGCTTTGTTATTCTATTCTCAGTAGAGCACCATTGATTATCAAACTCAGCGGAGAGCATTTTATGATCATATATCTCCATTAGCTCCTAGTTTGACTACCATAGATTTTTCTGGTTAAGCTTGCATTATGTATTAGGAAGCCTATCTCTTCTACACAAAGTTTGATTTCATTTTTCTAAGCCTAGAACTCTTATTATGTATTATGTATAAAGATTCTTATCTTTCATATGTAAAAATAGGCTGCACTGTCTTTGTGTAACTGAAATGTATGCCGTCTTTTTTTTCTTGATTCACAGGTAGCATATTATGCTATGAAGATGAATTTCTACAATACAATGGCTGTCAGGGTAAATATTTCTTTACTTGTTAAACAAATGAAAAGTCAATTGTGCCCTGAATTCACTTTTAATAAAATGAGCAAAGCAGAATAATGCAAATTTGATTGATATGGTAATGGTAAAGAGAGAAAAGAGTATGTAGTTAAAAAGTTAGTTATGCTAAATAATCTTGGCAGTATTAAAAATTAGAGTAAAATGTAAAATGTGTAATTATATATGCTTATGTTTTAGAATGTTAAACATCTCTGAGCCATAACTAGAGAGAGACTTAAATATTAATGAAGCAATGTATTAGTTTCCATATGTCATAGAGAATATATTGTGATAAATAGACGAACATGGGTCTGGAATACAAGATTCCTGCCCAATACAAATCAATTAGAAATTATTCATATGATTTAACAGTAATGAAGTCAGTTTCCAGCTTAGCAGTTTCATTTCTATAATTTCTGTGTTCATTTTTATGTGCTATTTTCCTAATAAAAAGCTGAATTTAGCAATTGTGAGACTTGAGCTTGGTTTCTGTGCAAATTTGGGAATGGGCACAGTAATAATATTATTTCTTTTGTTTCAGATGATAACACAATACTTAATTGCTAAACTATTATAAATGGAGACATTTCTTAAATGAATTTCACTAATGTCTTTACAACCTATGTTGCCTTATTTGTTTCTATTAACCTGTTCTTATTTCTATAAATAATAGATTTTATTTGCAGTGAGGCAAGGTAGTAAAATAATTTCTAAAAGTCCTTTGTGGAACCACAGTGGGAAAATTGACGTTATTTTAACTACATATATTGGTTGCAAAAAGGGTGCTTTCCTCTGCAAATGTGAACACCCGGGGACCATCTCCAGCATCTCTCTCCATCTGCCTCTCTGCTCTCTTAACGTTTGAGAGAAAAAATAAGAGGAGGAAATAGTTCTTCCTGCTTTTCCTGAGCTAGGCGCAGATACTCCCAGTGAAATGGGTTATTTACCTTTCTCAGTAATAATCATATAGGAAAACAGCATGATTTTCCTCTTTTCATGGAAATAACTTTGGTTTGGGAATTTAGGAGATCTTGATTCTCTGTATAACTCTGCGGCAGACTTAATCTTTCAGTTTTAGATTAAGATTAGATTCTTTTCCTTCATGTCAGATGTGTCTCCAACGTAAAGGGTATTAGATGACTAGAAACCCAAAGCATTTAATGACCAAATGTTTAGGTATTTCCCTAGATCATCAGGGGAGATCATAGAAGGGGGTCTTCCCTATCTTCTATGCTGTTGGGGAGAAGCACAGAAGACAAGGTTAGAAAACGCGCACTTTGGTTCATTAGTTAGCCTCAAACCTTTAGCTCAAGTCTGATCTGGCTTGAATCATCAAGGGTACTTTTACCTAGGCTAGGTTTATCTAAGAAATACACATCACTACCAGGCAGAGTTTTTTACTTATTCTCACGTCATACTAAAAGCTCTGTTTCTTAATAGTGTCGTCCAATGTCAATTTGTCTTTGATTAATGTCAATGGACAATGTTGTACTTTACTGGAGTCCCGTGATATTGGAAAACAAGAAAGATTAAAGAAAAAAAATCCTCGGACCCTTTTGCATTTTGGAAACAGCTTACTTTGGAAATGCTGCCCTTCTGCATAAGAATGAGATAAGATACACCAGTTGTCCCACTTATTTACCTACCACAGCGCCTGACAGAAACCCTCCAATATCCATTTTTTTACTGGCATAAATGGTTAGCTAACCTGCCTATTCCCACTGATCAGCTAGAACAAAATGTTGGTTAACCAAAGTATGATTTAGCATTCTCCCTCCCCCAGGTCCCTGAACTTTGGTCAGCATGTACCATCTTTTTAACAACCCCTCCTAAGAATAGATGGGTTTCAGGGTGAAATATTGGATGATCTACTATTCAATCGTGCCATTCTTTCCTTCTGCTTCTGCACATTAGATGTTTCTTGTTTACACCTTCCTGTACGTGGGTCACTGTGAAAGTTTTGAGACAGACTGTGTTATGGTCCATTATTTCACTTCCAAGAAACACAATAAACAGAGTCCTTTCTGATTCACCCATGCAGGTTGCAGCTTGCTGGGCTTATCTGTTGTTGGGAGGGCTTCGTTTGTTTCCCTCCCTGATGACCCAAGTGAGCCTGGAAATCTCGGTCAGTTCCCCCTCCTGCAGCAGCACTCCTGCCTGTTGCCATGGTCACTCCTCTCCTTTCCCCGAGGTAATCCTTTCAAATAAAGTCTGCTCTTACCTAGTCTGGATTCTAGGTGTTTTTTGTTTGTTTCTTTGTTTTTCACTCAAGTTCTAGGAGAAAGGAGAAGGGTGGAACTGCAGTGGGGATTAAAGTGGGAAGAGGAAACCCGTGAGCTTTACTGAGAAGTGCAATGATCCCCTCCTGGACAGAGAAGTGCTGTGAGCCCATGTGGAGTGTGCAAAGGTTACTGTGGGAAGTTCATAAGAAACATTTCTCCAACGAGAGATTTGAGATGAGTTAACTCGGTAATAAGAAAAGGTGTTTCATGTTCCTAAATTGAGGGATCAGGAATGAGGCTCATTTGCATGAAGGCCACAAGTGATTGCCTAACAAAGATTAGTTTTTAGCATTGGTTGATCATAGTGACCCGTGAATGGAACTGAATTTATTTTTAAGTGGACTTCGACACATTTATTTGTCAGAGGATGTTTTGCTCTTAAAATTTTGCTTTCTGCAGGAGTAAGTGGCTAAACAGATCATTGTGGTCCACATACCTTTGTGTTGTACCTATCTAAAATTAAAACCCTACATACTAGTAGCTGAAGTTTATATATAAACTTTATATATATATATATATATATATATTTTTTTTTTTTTTTTTTTTTTTTAAAGACATTCTCAGTCTCATTCTGTTGCCGAGGTTAGAGTGCCAAGGCATCAGCCTAGCTCACAGCAACCTCTAACTCCTGGGTTCAAGTGATCCTGCTGCCTCAGGCCCCTAAGTAGCTGGGACGATAGACACTAGCCATAACACCACAGGGGCTACTTTTCTATTTTTAGTAGAGACAGGGTCTCACTCTTACTGAGGCTGGTCTCAAACTCCTGAGTTCAAGTGAACCACCGGCCTTGTCTTCCCAGAGTGCCAGGATTATAGGCCTGAATCACTCTGCCTGGCTTGAAGTTTTATTTCCGTTAACTATAACTTTCCCTTTTTAGCTCATAAGCTATCAGGTAATTTTATTCAAAACAACTACCTATCATTTATATACATATGGATGGCAGGTATTCAGGCGGAAGAACCTATAAGGGTAACAGATAACTATGAAAAGCCATATGGCCAGTATTGTTTAGACAGCTATATGATACCCAAATCATAATAGACCTTCACATACAATGTATGAGAAAAAACTTTTATCTGAACTTGCCTTATGAATTAAACCAATTGAAAGTTGTATCTTTGGCTACTGATTGCTGCTATGAAAACTAAATTATATTCAATTGTCAAAGAGGACAGTGGAGCATTTCTGAAGAGAGAAGTTTTATTTAAACCCTATCCATCTCAAAATGGCCATCACTCTTCTGTAATGAACAACAAATTATATGTATGTGATTTTCTTTTATTTAATAGATACCAATACCCTGATTTGCAGCATTTTTTTTTTAAAGGGTCACCTTTTCTCTAAAGACTTTATGATCCCCCTACCCCTGTAGAATTCATCACTCCCTCTTTTAGTGTTCCAATTTCACCATCAACATACTTCTTTTATAAAACCTGTAACATTTTATTATCTTTACTAATTTACATGCCTGTCTCCACCCTTCCACATACTGTAAATCCTTTAAGGCCTTGATCCTATTTTCTTCATTTCTTTTTTTTTAATTTCAAATTAATATGAGGGTACACATTTTGAGGTTACATTGTTCTCACTTTTAAAGTTTTAAGTTGTAGAAGAGCCCCTCACCCAGGGGGCATGCTGGATGCCCTGGCATTGTGCACAGTAAGTGAGATTCCACCCAAGGCCCTCCCTTATCCCACCAGTCACCCTCCACCTACCTCTCCCCTCTCCCTCCTCACTCCACCCCTTTGTTAGACTATATTTGTGTTTTGTAATTTGTATGAGTGTAATTGCTTATATATTGGTTTCATATTAGTATTGAGTACATCAATTTTTTTTTTTTTTTTTTTCATTCTTGAGATACTTTACTAAGAAGAATATCTTCTTCATTTCTGTCTTCACTGCTTGGCTTATAGTAGGTGGTTAGATAAATATCCCTGAATAAACCAACCACCAACTAAGGCTGGTCCATTCTTTTCTAAGCAAAGAGTGAAAAATGTCCTTTGCTTTAAACACTTTTCTCTAAGTCCCTAAGTGCCCTTGGTGGGAGTTATTTGAGCTTTTCCTGCAGGATCTTTGAGCCTTATTTGATTACCTGACCAGGCCATGCAGTATGGATAAACTGGGTGTGGAAAGATGAAATTTGGTCAGTCCAGTTCATACATCAGTGAAGACTTCTTGACATTTAGGATTTTGCTGAAGTATTGTAACAAATACCGGCTTGAAGGAGGTTTTCTGTGATAGAAGCTGCAGTTAGAACCCACGGTGTGCCTTTACAAAGCCACTGCTGCTGATCTGCTGCTAGGCCAGTGACAGTCAATTAATACAGCAGTAAATTGCTCGGTAAATTTTTATCTTAGCTTCTGGAGCACTAGTCCTCCTGCTCCTCAGTGTGACACTTTATTTCCTTTTCCATCTTCAATTTGACTTTATTCCAAATTACAGTTCTGCTTTTCTTCCTTGGAGTAACTTGGTTGCTCCATGGTGGATCCCATTTAAATTGGGCTGCCAATTTTTATTTTCAGTTCTCTGTCTTTGTACAGCTTTTAATATCTTATACAAATGCCATGAGCTGCTTTAGTTGCTCCACTTGTTTTTCTTCCAGCCCCATCTAGATGTACAGCTTTGTATCTTCTCACAGCCTGGAATAACAGACCCTCCCTTTCTGTGTTAGTGAGAATAGAGGTAAGCACTTGGGTGCCACTCACCTCAGACCCAGCAAATATGGTGCTCCAAGAGTCACACTTCCAGTAATACATGGTGGATATAAAGTTTGTGTGCAATTTAAACTAGTTTAACAAAGTAAATTGCACAAGAAGTTAATGTCCACCCTGTACTATAGAAAGCTCTCTGTCCCATTTACCTAGAATCCTTATACATGTTACTAATCAATCACATGTACCTACTTTGTGAAAATTTGCTGGAATCCACAGTGTTTCAACTGATTTTTTACATTATTATACATATTTAAATGATTTAACTTGAATTTAATGCCCTAAAACATTTTAGTTCAGACTGAAATGTTCACATTAAGGAAATTTAAAACTATGATAGGGAGATGAACCCTAGACCAAAGATCATTGAAAATGACCAATTTGGAAAATAACGTGACTTCATGGCTTATTTCCGCTTCGAGCTCTGGATCTACATATGAAAAATTTTAATACACACAAATTTATCTAACTTGAAATATCATGTAACCATCTTTTATGTTCCAATGTGTCTAAAATATTAAAAAGTGTAAAAAGAGACTTTGTTTTAAAATGATTAAATGTACGTTAGATATATAAAGATCTCAATCTCCTAAGCTACTTATGATACTATACATATTTATCATTCCATGAGGCAAGCATTTATGTTTATAATAAGGACCCCAATATTAGATAAATAGAGGTAGATAGGTACATGAATTCAGGAAAAAGATTCTGACGGTCTCTTATATACTGGACATGTTTTGGGGAATACAGAATGATTAACACATAGTCTAATTCATACATAAACAAAGGGTGTCTCAAGATGTCAGCCTGGGGAGAAAGAGAAGGGACCGTCTGGACAACCCCAAGCTTTTACCTGATAATGGACAGGTATTTAAAAGTTTCATTACATGCAAAATATATTTCTTCCTTCCTCCTGAAACTTCTGGTACCACTCACTGTGAAACAATTAAGTAGATTTGTAGAGAAGAAAGTGCCTGTATAAAGTCAGGTAGAGTAGAGAAATGGGATATTAAAGAGAAGAAACTAATATGGAATAAGTAAAAATCTAGGTAATGTTAACATTCTTAAAGACTATACTGAGCACAGAAAGGTAGACTTAGTACATATAGTGCATAGGAACAGTGTATAAGAAAATGAAGAGGATGATTGTCACTGTTTTTGCTTCTGTGCTCTCATACACATTTAGACCTTTGTTAACTAGGTGGGTTATAATCAATGACTTTGTTTTCTATGTCTTCATTTTTGTTTTAAGAGAAGATTTTTTTTTTTTCTCTGTTTTAGTGGCATTAAGGTTACTTTGGATTTTCAGGAATAAAAAAAGTAAACCTAATGGAGGGGAAATCTTTTCTATGAGCAGATGGCTTTTGATATATCAAGGTTTTGCCATTTGTTTTAGTGCTTAAAATAAACATTATTTATAAGACCACTTACATTTTGATGTTACTTAATGAGGAATATGCATCATTGATTTGACTAGCTTAAGAGGTCATTTAGAACTTGCCCGTTAACAAGCTGTAATCTGCTGAGCACACAATGACTTTGTTTAAAATTATCTATTCAGAGCTGATCAATGACAATAATTGTTTTATACCAATCACTTTTGAAAGTTGCTAATTACTTTGAAGGACATGAATACAAGTCATTTTTCTCTTCTCTTCTTCTTCTTTTTTTTTTTTTTTTGAAGTTGGACCCGTTCACCTTGAAATTAAGAAGAAACGTTATCAAAATTTATCTTGCCTCTTGAAAGTACTTAAAAAAAAAAAACGCTTATTCACTATTACTGAAATAGCAACAGAAAATTTAGTCAAAATTCAATTCTGTGGAATCTCAACTGTATATTGTGTTCTATTATATCTTAGCTATTGGTTAAACTGGGCTCCCTATAAGAAAATACTATCTTTTAAATTAAAGGTCTCTCTCTCCTTTCCTCTGTCTCTCTCTCTCTATTATGTATGTAAAATGTGTTAGCAAACATGGGCTTTAGAGTAAGACAGCTGGTTTTGTATCCTGACTTTGCCATTTACTCTTTTACTGGTTATGTGACCTTGAGGAGCAAATTAGTTAACCTCAGTTTTTTCATTTTTAACATAGAGATCATGCCCCATTCACGAGGATATTGTAAGAATTAAAGCAGTTAGCATAATACCTGGCACATTCATGGAGCACAATAAATTTTAGATCCTTCATTTCACTGATGGCAGCTACTTCACCCACTCAGAATGTTCACTTTCTTCCAGCTCTTTTTACCACAACAAAGCCACTTAAAGATTGATTGATTATATTTTAGTGTGGATGACGTTTAATTTGCTACCTTAACCATCACTTACTTATTATGTCCTTCAATATCCAATTGTGAATAGAAGGATTTTGAAAGGAATTTTAGCCTGCCATTGGAATGGTGTCTAGGGTGTTAGGGTATCAGAATCTTTCCTTACCAGTTATAGCCTCTCTGGGTGTGTGTGGTTGGTGCTATTTTCAAGTAGTGCTGGGTTCGGAGAGGGACGGAGCCCATTCCAATGGACTTTTTTTTTTTTTTTTTTAATTTAATTACAGGAAACCCTTCCTTTTCTAACAGAGATTTGTTAACTAATTTCAGATTTCTTTTCCTTTTAGACCTCTGCTCAGAAATAGGCACTCACTGGTATTTCCTAATCATAAACCAGCATCATTCCTCCTTTCTCTCAGTTCTTTAACATGCATCATTGATGTTTTCTGGCATATTTATTCTTATTTTATTTAGAAGTCAATGATCTTTTTATATAATAGGTATCCCATCCCTTAACACTGATATCTGGTATTTTCCCATGTAAGCTGAATCATTTCAATTGTTATAATGGATTTCCTGTCAGTATATGTATTTCCAAGTGTTTTTCTTTGTTTCATAAAATTGTTTTCATATATGCAAAATATTCTGAAACAATTGAAGCCATCCAACCTGCTGTTTGATCTTAGGGAATTAGTTAACATCTCCAATCATCAATTTCCTCTTTTATCAAAGGTAGATAACAATAATACTTACCTCAGAATGATGCTATAACGATTAAATAAGCTAGGAAAATGCTTGTTTGCATGTGCCATTTATATTTGTATACATATTCCAATTGATTCTTATTTTTCACTAGAAAAGTGGTTTGTATCAATTCCTTCTCTTTCTTTGTCAACCATAATATGATGTTGGTCAAAATAAGAAGAGTTTCTAAATTGGGTATATAACTTCAGAAAAATTAACTTTTTGTTTATTTATTTACAGAATTATCTCTAAAATAGGTCATTTGAGAGTATTTTGCAAGACACATATAATTTTGTTACATTATTTTCCTATATACTCATTTCACTTTCTAGAATTATTGATTCTGATTTGTTTTTACAGGCTGTTTTATATATTTCCAGTTATTTTAGCCACTCTCATATTGGGAGATTGACTAGAACACTTCTTTAGAATCTTCACACTTAATATCTCAGATTATAAAATGATTGCAAAATACCTTTTAAATTGCCATGTTTTAAAATAGGGGAAAATAATGCATCAGGATTCAAGTAAAACATTTTCCTTTATATTCTTTATAAATCCAATATTCAACTTACAAAAACTTTAAATTAAACATCTTTAATTTAAAAAAGGTAGGCTTTGGGGATAAAAAGCAGTAGCCTAGTCTCTATATTTCCCTTTACTATTAAAAAAATAGGTTTAGAGAAGATATATGTCCCTTTAGCCTAGCAAACTGTGCTAAAATTGGAATTCATATCCCAAAAGAGAATCATTTATGATATGTATGTATGATATGTATATCTACATCATTCTTATAGATATATAAACTGTATATTTATATAGTTGGGAACTTGGGGGAATGAAGTTAGATCTTTATGTAAAATGAAGTTTACTTCAAGATATTTGTTATTTTTTCTTCTGCTACTCCTTTAAAGTAGTTCAGATATTTTTTCTCATGAATTAATATTATACATCATTATTTTTGTTTGGAGTTTTTCTAATAGAGATACTTTCGGTTTGAATTTTTATAATTGAGAAAGGAAAGAAAGTATTATATTACCAAGGATAGGATTAAAGGATACTGATTCTCATGGCTGCTGAGGCTTTATAAGATACCTAGAAACTCACTTAAGTGTGATCTCTTAAACTGAGCACAGGGCTTATGCCTGTAATCCAAGCTACTAGGAAGGCTGAGGCAGGAGGATCACTTGAGGCTGTGAGTTTGAAGCCCTCCTGGACAACATAGCAAGACCTTGGGCTCTTAAAAACATTAGCTGGGGAGGGAACCCTAGGAGTTGGAGACTGCTATGATTAAGCCACTGCACTCCTACCTGGGCAACATACCCAGAGTCCATCTCTAAAAAAAGAAAGAAAGAAAAAAAAGCAGATTTTTAGCACTACTTTCAGGAAAAAAAAATTAGTATCATAAATAAAATAGTTGCTATAACAGCATTATAATTTTTGATATAAAAATCAGATAATGTCAGTAAAAATTTCATTCATGGAAAATTATAGTTTACTTTTTTCCCAGTTTTGTATTGCAATGGTTAAGAGAAAGGACTCTCTAAAGCTGTTGATTCCTAGATCCATCCTGATGGCTATATAATTATGGGAAAATTATGTAATCCTCTTTTTAGTTATTTTCTCATTATAAATGAGGTAATAACAGTATTTAACTTATGCACATGTTCTAAAGATTAAATGCATAGGTAGAAGAATGTTGCCTGCCACATATGAACTCAATAAATGTTACCTATTTTTGTTATTCTTAAGGAAGTATTAAAATGTCATAATAAAGACACAAAAATTTGTTCAAAGATTTTTATACCACTGAATTTAAAAAGCCCACTTAAAAAATTTATTTCAATGAGACCACACAAAATCCTCCCGTTGATTATGGATAAAAATCCAGGCCAGACACAGTGGCTCATGCCTGTAATCCTAGCACTCTGGGAGACTGAGGCGGGTGGATTGTCTGAGCTCAGGAGTTGGAGATGAGCCTGAGCAAGAATGAGACTCTGTCTCTAAAAAATAGCTGGGTGTTTTGGCAGGCATCTATAGTCCCAGCTACTTGGAAGGCTCAGGCAAGAGGATCACGTGAGCCCAAGAGTTTGAGGTTACTTAAGCTATGACACCATGACACTCTACTAAGGGTGACTCTGTCTCAAGAAAAAGGAAAAAATTCATTTACCCACGAAGAAGTAGACATGGTAGGAATTTATAAAAGCAAATTTTAAATCTTTTAATAGTTAATTTTACAGTTTAGCATTTTGTGAAATAAATATTTTATGAATATTTTAAAATAAATTATAATAACCTATAATTATCTTTATCTTTATAATATAATAAATCTGAGTACAACCTATATTTGCAACCTACATACAGTCATACTAGTGGAAAAGCCTCAGAGTTTATTTGACACAATTTATCAGACATAGTTACATTGATTTTAAGTGCTATTAGTGTTTTTGCTAAACATATTCAATAGCATATTTTATCTTTTTATTTACATCCATAGATTCAGAGACGATGGCGAGCCTATAAGATTCGGAAATACCTCTTTAATTATTATTATTTGAAAGCATACCTGAAAGCTGTTTCAGAGACTAATGATGCAATCAGGTGAGTTGTACAATCATTAGTTTATTGGAGAAAAATGTTAGAAAGATTACTCAATAGATGTTGATCATTATTATACTTCAAAAGGCTTTCTAAAAGTCAACAATATTTAGTTAGAAATGTATCGATAAGATATAGGTATCTGATTCTATTACCTTAAATCTTTATTATTGTATTATTTAAAAGTCTTGTAATCTTCACTGTAAATTAGATTATTTGTGCATGGAGCATCTTGGTCCTATGCAAAATAGTCTAGTTTCAATAAATTATATCATAATGAGATGTATTTATTTGTGAAATAATTCTGCAGGTGAAGCATTAACTATAAGGCTAGGAAGCACTTCTAGAAACACGTTCAATCGCAAGATCTTGCCTCTCAAAAAACAAGATACAGTGGCTATTTGACAAGGGGCTGTTTTACTATCAGTTGTTTTTTTTTTTTTTTAAACACATAGGAAATAGTACTGGATTTACTCTATAGGATAATATCTTCTGTAGATTTATGCAAAGTAAAATTATTATAAAAAAATTCAGTCATCTTTTCCAAAGCTCTGTATGTTTCATGTCCATATTACTTCAATAATAGTTTTTCCTGGCTTAGCACCTGTAGCTCAGTGGCTAGGGCGCCAGCCACATACACAGGAGCTGATGGGTTCGAATCCAGCCCTGCCAAACAGCAATGTCAACTACAACAAAAGAAAAATAGCCAAGCATTGTGGCAGGCACCTGTAGTCCCAGCTACTTGGGAGGCTAAGGCAAGAGAATCGCTTAAGCCCAAAGAGTTTGAGGTTGCTGTGAGCTGTGATGCCACATCACTCTACTGAGGGTGACATAGTTATATTCTTGTCTCAAAAAAAAAAAAATAAATAATAATAGTCTTTCCTCTTGTGGTATGTCCTATTCTAGTAATAAATGTGACCATACACCTATAATACATTTTGATAAAAAGGAAATAATAAAATAGTAATTAGTAATAGTTGACATTTATAAAATAATTTTACATTCAAAATGTTTTCCATACCTTATCTTGTTTTATTCTTAAAAGTCTTGAACTAAAAAAAAAATGGCAAAAATTTACTAAAATAAAAGCTTTAACTGAGACCCTAAAATAATATATATCATAAAATATACCTGAAAATGAATCTCTTAACTATTAATTTTCTCACTTATTTTGTGGATATTAAAAGATCTGGTCTTTGTGGATTAAGTATAGGGAATTTGTTAAGTTGATCTCTTTGGAAAGAGCACTAAAGGTTTGGCGAGGCTTCGATAGGATTCAGTTAATGGGAGAAGTTGGAAAAATTAAAAAGCACTGCTATTTAATTTTTTCTTGAAAAATTTAAAGTTCTAGAGATTGGCTGGTTATTTTACAAATGGCTGACTTGATCTTGTTAGGAGGAATATGAGCAGGGTTAAGACAAGGGTGAGGCAAATGAGGCTTTAAAGGGACAAAATTGAACAAGGCGTTCACTATCAGGGTCATGCAAGTGCCAACCCTATATTCTTATGACTGAGAGTATATCTTTCAGTTTTGCATTTTAGGGGCCTTGCTCACTTCTTCCTAGTCCAAGCACTGTGTAGGAGAAAGTCTTGAAGGACACGTACAGGTGGAGATCTAGTTTTGGAAATGCTTGTGTCTCCTGTTTGAAAGGCATTTCCAGTAATTCTTGTTTTCATCCTGTTTTTAATGGGAATATTTCTAGTCATTAGACAGTCTGGTGGATGATCACTGACAAATTGTTGTAGAATGGTATTCTTTATCATACTACAGAGCTATTCTTTTATTTCTTCCTCTCCTGGAGGATGTTTGTTTTTTTGTTTGTTTGTTTTTAAATGTGAAACAAAGTTTATTGAGGAAGGGAAAGGTAGGTTTACAAAGCAAGAGTAAGATACAGGTAAACAGAACAAGGCACATTCACTATAAACTATGAGTAGACCACCATTGTTGCAACAAGCAAAAGGCCTTTCTTGGAGTTTTTAAAAACCAGGAATGGGAGTTGAAGTTAGCAAATGCTTTTCCATCATCTATTGAAATAATTGTATATGATGCTTTTCCTTTTTTACTTATTGACATGCATACTAATATTAAACCTTCATTGTATTTTAGGAACACATCTAACTGGGTCATTGTTAAATATTCTTTTGAATTTTCAATATATTAACATTTTATATAGGATACTTACTTTTGTAAGCATGATTGGTTATATGGTAGTCACCCCCCCCCCCCAAACCATATCTACAGTTTTGCCTTCGGAGGTAACAGTTATTCAGGGTACGATAGAGTAAGACATTCTGAGAGAGAGAGCACACAAGAGCACATTCATGTAACTGTTATTACAGTGTATTATTACACTTGTTCTTATTTTTACTTATTGTGGTTAATCTCTTACTGTGTCTAATTTATAAATTAAATATCATGATTAAATTTCTTTTATGTATATATATCAAAAAAATAATGTACCTACACAATGTTCAGTTCTCTCCACAGTTTAAGGCAAACACTGGAGGGTCTTGGGATGTATTCTTCATGGATGAGGGGGATGACTGCAATTTTATTTCTTGTATTGCAATTGTCAGGTCTTGATAGCAGATTTTGGTTGTGTTTATTATATGAATTGAGAAGATTATATGACATAGGGATCACTATTCTTTAGAAGTTTAAAAGGAATGGTTCATAAAACTCTCTGGGCCTAGAGCCTTTGGGGGAAAATAAATCTTTAATATTTCCAAAGCTATTAGAGTCAATCTATTTCTACATCATTATTTAGTTCATCAACATTGAAAAATATAGCATAATGTTTATAATATTCTAATTAAAATATATATTGCTTTTTTCTCATTTTTAATGTTGCTTATTTAAATTTTTGTCTCTTTTATTCTCAAACTGTTAGACTTACCTGTTTTTTTTTTTTTTTTTTTTAAGACACAATGTCACTATGTCACCCTTGGTAGACAGCTGTGGTGTGAAGCTCAGAGCAACCTCAAACTCCTGGGTTTAAGCAATTCTCTTTCCTCAGCCTCCCAAGAAGCTGAGACTACAAGCGCCCACCACAATGCCTGGCTATTTTTTTGTTACAGTTGTCATAGTTGTTTAGTTGGCCCAGGCCAGTTTCAAACCGGCCAGCCTCAGTGTATGTGACTGGCGCTATAACCACTGTGCTACAAGCACTGAGCCAACTTATCTGATTTTTTTTTTTTTTTAAATTAAATCTTAGCTGTGTACATTAATGCAATCATGGGGCACCATGCACTGCTTTTATATACAATTTGACATATTTTCATAAAACTGGTTAACATAGCCTCCCTGGCATTTTCTAAATTCTACATTTAGTAAGTTTCACACGTACCCTTGTAAGATTCACCGTAGGTGTGGTCCCACCAATTTTCCTCCCTCCAGCCATCCTCCCCTCTCCACTCCCTGCACTCCCTTTCCCCTTTTCCCGTATTCTTAGGTTATAATTGGGTTACAGCTTTCATATGAAAGCTATAAATTAATTTCATAGTAGGACTGAGTACATAGGATACTTTTTTTTCCATTCTTGAGATACTTTACTAAAAAGAATATGTTCCAGCTCCATCCATGTAAACATGAAAGAGGTAAAGTCTCCATCTTTCTTTAAGGCTGCATAAATATTCCATGGTGTACATATGCCACAATTTATTGGTCCATTCCGATGGGCACTTGGGCTTCTTCCATAATTTAGCAATTATGAATTGGCTGCAATAAACATTCTGGTACAAATATCTTTGTTCTAATGTGATTTTTGGTCTTCTGGGTATATACCTAGTAGAGGAATTATAGGATTGAATGGCAGATCTGTTTTTAGATCTCTAAGTGTTCTCCAAACATCTTTCCAAAAGGAATGTATTAATTTGCATTCCCACCAGCAGAGTAGAAGTGTGCCCTTTTCTCCACATCCACGCTAACATCCCTGGTCTTGGCATTTTGTGATATGGGCTAATCTTACTGGAGTTAGATGAGATCTCAACGTAGTTTTGATTTGCATTTTTCTGATGATTCAAGATGATGAGCATTTTTTCATATTACAGTCCCTTGTTTGGTCAACTTACAGAGGTTCTACTGTAATTTAATTATTAACTAGAATAAGTGCAATAGTTCAGTATAAATTATCAATAATTTTTGGTAATTCTTAATTGTTTATATGTCACGGCCTACAGACGTATGAACAATTTTTAATTAGCAAAAATTATTGCTAATTTATACTGTACTATTGCACTTATTCTAGGTAAGAATGAAATTACAGTAGAACCTCTGTAAGTTGACCAAACAAGGGACTGTAAGTTGACCACACATGGAGCTATAAAACTATGCAAACTATTAGCATAGTTCCACAAAACAATCAGCATAGAATTTTTGATTGATTAATAAGAGATGTTTGGAGATCAGCGTTTTCACCTACATGCCCAGCTGAAGGCACAAGTAGGTTTGGAGATTCCTTAGCTGGTTCCTCATTGGAGCAAAGACTATTTTAAAATAATTACAATAACGTTAGAAGGACATGGTTTTTGTCTTTGCTCAAGTGACATACTACAACTGTGTTCAAACTTCCTTTTATTTTTACATTTTAAATAAGAACTATTAATATTTTGCCAGTAGGTCTGTTCTTGAAGATGTTACATTTGATGATTCTCCCAATTTGTGCACTGTATGCATAAAATTACCTGCGATTTCACATTTATTGGTAAGACAAAAGGGGACTAAAAATCAGTAATATAATTTATAAGTGACTATAGTTTGCCTTTACTTTATGTGAGTGTATACCATGCAGAGTGAGCATCGTCTGAATTTCACTACAAGCCAATAGAAAATAATTGGTTATAATCATCAAACCCATTGTTAAACAAAGATTTTGTGCAGTTTAAGGTCAGTTACCTAAGCCTCACATTCATTTTTGTATGGTTTTTAAAGTTTGTTTCCATAACACGCTACAGAGGAAATGCTTTCTCAGAAGATTTATTTTAAATTCGTATAAAATGCCATTTATTAAATTGTCTTAAGGTAAATATTATATTTTATTTGGAATCCTGACAGAAAATATTTCAACATACACACTTTTATCCTTTAATACTTGGAAGTTTCATTTATTATGTTCCCTGGCGTGTTAAAACAAGCAGTGTCTAATATAACTTCACAATATAATACATCTTCACGGTGCAAGCACAAATACCGAAGGTTACTCTCCAGCTGCATTCTTCATAGAAAATCATTTAAAACTCTAAGGAGACATGGATTTGGCTTTTCAAAGATAAAATTGTTTTAAAAAATGTTACATGTGTGGGATGGCATCTGTGGCTCAGTGAGTAGGGCGCCAGCCCCATATACCGAGGGTGGTGGGTTCAAACCCAGCCCCGGCCAAACTGCAACCAAAAAATAGCCGGGTGTTGTGGTGGGCGCCTGTAGTCCCAGCTGCTCAGGAGGCTTAGGCAGGAGAATCGCCTAAGCCCAGGAGTTGGAGGTTGCTGTGAGTCGTGTGACATCATGGCACTCTACCCAGGGCGACAAATTGAAACTCTGTCTTTACAAAAAATAAAAATAAATAAACTTTTACATGTGAAATTTTGGGCAATTTTGATACCTAATTTTTTAAAGGAAAAAAGCCTTTCAAATGTGGTGTTTGATAGATAATGATTTTAGTAAGTCACGATGGACTATTAAATGACTAAAACTAGATCCTTATAAAATTAGGGGGACTTTATGTTACCTTATCCTTGTTATTCACTATTTCATTATTTATTTATCATTACAGATTAAAAAAATCAACAGAAACTTTCCTGTAAACCAGCAGGTAAGAGCAGGAAGTACTTGGAAAAGTGAAGTATGTATTTCTTTAATTTTATCTATTATAGAAGATAATCTTGATTATATCTGATTTTTACACACAAATAATTGGTGCTATTATTTGCTATCCACAAGGAAAAAATTTAACAGATTCTTTCATATTATATAACATTATTTGTTCCTCTAATATTTTTAAAAGTCGTTTTTAAACACATAGCTAAGTAAACTGAGTCAAATGCTATTTTTGATAAAATAATTATATTTATTTGAATACAGTGCTGTTTATATAAGATAGTGTCAGCATACCTCAACGTTGGGGAGACCTATATTTTTATAAAGCAATCATGAATCAAAGTTTATTGAGAAAGAAAAAATATAGGTTTACAGAGTAGGAGCAATATGTAGGCTTACAAAGCAAGACGCATTTGCCGTAGACAGTGAACGGGGACCCACTGGTGTGACAAAACAAAGGGCAGGAGTCCTGGTTTAATTAATCTCAAAGTTCCAGGATTTTCACAGTTTGCCAGTAGCATTTCAATTGAGTCTAAACTAATGCATAGAAGGGAAATAATTTTGATTAGTCACAAACTTCTTACTCTTGATATCAACCCTGTTTTACAACCATTGATCAAAATCTAAATATCAAAGACAGCTCTGTGTAAATGATACGGAATTCACAAATTAATTTATATGGTAACAATTTCAAATGCTCTTCAACTTAAAAAAATAAATTATTTTCTTATCAATACCTCACTTCCCTTACCTGTAACATTTATCGAAGGGCAGCGATCTTTTAAGTTCTTTTAAAATTCTCAACATACGCTATTTTTATCAGTAGTGTTTCTAAATTTTTGAACTTACTTTTGGGAGTGCAGAATTGCTATTTTATGGGAAGTGTATCGTTAATGACGCTACAAGCCCAGCCTAGCCCACAAGGCCACGTGTACATGACCCACTGGAGAGTTCAGTGTGTCTACAGCGCTCTGAACTGTATCTTTTCATGCCTGGGCCATCCCATTGCAGCCATGTTGGAACCTTGGAAACAGGTTGGAGAGACATATGTGCCTCGCCATATTCCACAGCAAGCTATGGTAGCGTTGGAGGCCTCCCTCACCTCCAGTGTAGAAAGCAGAGCATTGCCACCGCCTCCGTGCTGATGCTAGGACTCTCCCTCGGTAGCTCCATCCCACTCAGGTGGTTAGGTGACATCGTGAGAACTGTGCCTAATGACTGTACAGGTTTCCAGTAGAAAGGAAATTCCATTTATAAGATATTATTCAAATAGGAGCAAACATCAGCTATAGGGGAATGTTGTAATGCCCACCCATAGACAAGGCTGTTTTACAGTTAGATATATAAAAATGAAAATCTATTAGTTTTGTGAATTCTTCCCCCTAAATAAAAACTGATGACTTTTTTTATGATTAAGAATAACTCTAGCGTGTGCGTCAGCATGTAAGATGTTACTATTTGGTGTAAGGCCGGGCGCGGTCACTCACACCTATAATCCTAATACGCTGGGAGGTCAAAGCAGGTGGATCAGTTAAGCTCAGGAGTTTGAGACTAGCCTGAGCAAGAGTGAGATACTGTCTCTACTAAAAATAGGAAAATAAGTCAGGTGTTGTGGCAGGTGTCTGTAGTCCCAGCTACTCCTCAGAAGGCTGAGGCAAGAAGATTGCTCAAGCCCACGAGTTTCGGGTTTCTGTGAGCTATGATCCCAAGGTACTCTACCCAGAGTAACAGAGTGAGACTCTGTCTAAAAAAAAAAAAAAAAAAAAAAAAAATGCTGTGAATACCCTGAGCTGCTCTGTCTGTGGGAGAACAACTCCGTCTAACGCTCCCTGCTCAGTCAGCTCGCCCACTGGTGACACCCCTTCCCACCTTTGCTTTTATCTGGGTGTAGAATCATGCTCAGTAAAATAAATGAGAATCTGAAGAAAATCACCTCTAGACTATATAATGTTAAAAACTGTTTACTATTCGGATACTGTATATAATATTCTGACACACATTCACATGTCACAAACATAAATGTTCATAAGTGTTCATGATTTTTATTGCTAGCATTTTAATATTATTCTAATATAATTGATACAAATCTCAAATTGCATTGTTTCAAATGAGACAATTTGAAATTATTTCAGATTTTATTTCAATTCACTTAGCATTTCATAGTCTCGAAATTCATAATGAATTCTTTCTGGATTTGAAAAACCTGAAAGCGGGAGTTAATAGATTTCTCCTTCTTACTGTCCATCATAAACATGAAGAATTTCAGGAAGTAGAGCTGGTTTGTAGTCCCACATTTGCAGACACCTGCACAATAGAAAAAGCCACCTGCAGAGGAAGATAACAATGCCTTAGGAAACGGGGTGTATCCTCCCTCTTAGTAAAATCTTAGCCACTGTAAATAATTGAAATTTAAAAACACATGTGATCATAGTTCCATTTCTGATTGAACTTTAGAGTTCCAGCAAAACTCTTGCCTTGGACTAAAGCACATGGAATTGTTTTCTTAAAAAATTTTTCCTAACTTTACATGGATTTCTAAAACTTAGATTAGATATAAATGTGCACATGCATGTGTATGTACATAGACTTACACACACATTTCTGATTGGACAGTTCATGTATATGTTAAAAAACTCAAATGTTATAAAGAGATATACACTGAAAAGCCACTTCATATTCCAAATGTTCTGGGTACCAAAAAAGAAATAAAAAAGTCACTTAGGATACATTGGATTAGAAGTCCTTTTCTTTGTGTGAGATTTGGTTTTGAATTTATGCTACCCCGATGGTACTATTGTCCCAACATGAGAAATTAAAATAAAACCAAAACATAATGGGGGCGGCACCCATGGCTCAGTGAGTAGGGCACAGAACCCATATACCAAGGGTGGTGGGTTCAAACCTGGCCCCGGCCAAATTGCAACAACAAAAAAAATAGCCAAGCCTTGTGGCGGGGGCCTGTAGTTCCAGCTACTTGGAAAGCTGAGGCAAGAGAATCACCTAAGCCCAAGAGCTGGAGGTTGCTGTGAGCTGTGACACCACAGCACTCTACCGAGGGCAACGAAGTGAGACTCTGTCTTTAAAAATTAGTAGTAAAAATAATAATAATAATAATGGATTAAGGAAAATCATGGCTGTGCACCGAGGCCAGTGCTATGATCGGCTCCTGCAGTCCTGAATGCAGGAGGCTGTCAGGGAAATCCTCTCACTGAAGAAGTCTGGGTCCCAAATCATACATCACAGGGAAAACAAACCATTATAAATTACAGCATAGTCTAGAGATTAAAGGACAATCTCAAATAGTCTAATTAGCTTTCTTTTTAAATGAAAATCTGACAATTATATGAAAAGATGAGGACATGGTGTTAAACTTTGGGATTGCAAAAGAACCGAATAGGAGCATAACAGTGAGAAAAGCAAATTGAAATTAAAACGAGTTCCCCAGTAAGAGAACAGAATCATTGTCTCCACTTGAAAATGCACTGGTATTTCCTACCTCATTCTTTGCTAGGCTTAAGTTTCTCATTTTCTCTATGCATCTGGGATGCATCCATCGGTTTTTCCTGTTAAGATTTTTATCTAGTTCATTTGTACTGAGAACGCACTGAAATAACAGCATTCTCTGATAACTGGCTATTTAAACAAGAAAGGCGCACAGTGGCCCCGCTGTAGAATGAAGCAGTGCCGTTGAATGTGTGTTCAAATTATGCCGATAATTCCCTCAGGGCTCCGGAGAACGAAGCACAGGGATCCTGACAACCAAACCTGCTTCACGCTGCTGTGGCTCCCTTCGGGCTGCACTTTCAACCTTTTTCATCTCACCACACATTTGAACCTTTAGTTAAACCGCAGAGGCACACTTAAATTATGTCGATCCAAAAAAAAAAAAAAAAAAGATAAAAATAGTATACTTACTATAATTTGAACTTCTTTGAAAAATAATTTAATTAATGATATTTAAAAATTTTCACAGCACACTAAGATACTCTCATGGCATGCAGGTTGAAAGTCACTGCTTTAGGCCATACATGATTGCAATCTTCATTTCTAACTAGAATCCCTTCATTCTAAAGTACATCTAATTATTCCAACAAAAATATAATTTTGCAATAAATTTTGTCTATAATTAACAAAAATAATATAAAGAATTAACTAATTCATTATTAAATAGTGATGTCATAAGGTTTATAGCAGGCACTATGTAAAATGTAATTAAATCACTTATAATAGTTTGGATAAATAAAAGTGATATACTCATTTTTAACAAAGAAAATATTAGCTCATAGCTAATTCTATGGGAATATACACATTTAACTCTCCATGATAATTTGGACATATTATTATACCTATCTACACAGAATGCACAGAATTCTGGGCATCAACAGAATCACAGGTGCCTAGCTGTTGATAGTTGTGTGGGACAGAGCTCAGGAATCACAGGACACCTTCTACTTCTGGACTGACATCAAAGAAGAAAGAGGAGCAAGGACATCCAAAAATTTGCTACTCCATGACAGCAACAAAAAACTAGCCAAAAAAAAAAAAAAAAAAAAAAGTTCAGATTCAGTTTTTCACAAATACAGAAGTTCCCCAGAACCTTGCCACATGGAGGGAGCATTGATTCAAGAAAAATATCTGAATCCTGGTAAGAACAGAGAGTTTCATGGCATTTTAATTTGACCTTCCAGCAATACTGCTGCTCAGAAGTATCAGTGAACACTCCCAGAGTGGCCTATCTCCACATATCTATTAATTTTCTAGTCTTGGTCCAAGCATGATTTAAAGTGAGACAGTCTAAAATTCATAGTCCAATAAGATGCATGTTGGCTTAATTCAATTTTAGCTTTATTAAGGATATGTATGTAAATGCGTGTGCATTTTTAAGAAAAATATTCTATTAATGAAACTGACACTTTATCTTTGGGTAGGGATTTCAAAATTCATTTTTTTTTCAATTTTTTGAAAAAAAATTTTTGTTCTTTATATATTTAATTTATAAAATGTTGACAACAAATCATAGAGCTACATAACTGGGGGAATGAGCCTATTGTTCTTCTTTTATAAAATTTGGTGATAAAACATGCATGGAATTTTATAATTTAAGGGAAAATTCTCTTCAAAAAAAGTAAACTTTCTTTATAAATTCTTAGAAGAGCAGCTAGTTTATAAGTCATTGTTAAAAGCAATGATGGAGGTTTCATAGGAAGATAGAGATATAAATGTTATTTTACAGTTGAACAAAAAGAACCTACACCTAATCATGCAAAAAAAGTTATCACAATTAAAATAAAAGTTACTATGTTTTAGAAGGCTTACAAGTAAGTTATTTAAGTGATAGAGATGGCGCCTAAGCCCAGGAGTCGGAGGTTGCTGTGAGCTGTGATGCTACAGCGCTCTACAGAGGGTGACAAAGCGAGACTCTGCCTCTAAAAAAAAAAAAAAAAAGAGAAAAAGAAAGAAAGAAAAGACAGATGGAGAGTTGTGTATGTGAGTGACTCTGAGTGTGTGTTGTAATTATACACATACATAGGTGAGTCTGATTATTGGAAGAACTATTAATTAATTAATTAATTACTTTTCTTTTTCCCTCTTAATTCAATACATAAAATTTCAAAATCCTGAGAAGAGGGAGAACACATATAGCAAAACTGTGTTCTTTCCTACTGTACACACACGTACAGACATGCTGAGACTCACATGGAGATTGATACATTCCCAGACTGACCAATTCACACATAGATAATAGCTGATGATGAAGATAGATGGTAGAAAGTTGAGGTGGACAGTTTAGATGAGGATGATCTGTGGTGTGTGCCGTCATTTATACCAAGGGAAGGGCTCCTTATGAAAGAAATTGGATATTGAAATGCAGGATGACATCGTTCCTGCACGTACAGCTAAGGCCAAAAAAGCAAAGCCCAAACATCCATGAACATCCTTACCAATAGCTCCCGCCTCAGAAAGAACTCTCCTCAGTTTTTACTCTCAGCCACCTTTGCGGGCCTGTGATGCTGGTGAGGTCGCTGCACACTCCAGGTGGGGAAGTGAGCACAGACCCAGACTGGAGAAGACAGGTGGCTCTCCACGAGCTGTGGTGCCTCCTCCTCCACCTGCCCCACCCCAGACGCCCCTGCCACTGTGGATTGCTTTGCATTTCCCACACTTTTATATGAATTAAATAGTGCTGCCATGAGATATTTTTTCTGGCCCCTGTTCTTATTTTAGTTTTGTCCACATGACCGTGGGCATGCGGACTTCATCCTCAGTCCTGCTGGGCACTACTTCTCTGATGCTGTTACCACTGCTGTGTATAGATGCTCCCATCAACATACATTGGTTCTTTTTTACGTTGTAGTATATTGCAGGTAGAGCTGCTAAAAATGTTTATGAACATGTCTTTTATTTCTTTTGGGCAAAATACTAGTAGTGGAGTAGCACATACTATGAATATGCATTTTGAACATTTTAGGAAACTACAAAGCTGCTTTTCAAAAAGTTTTGCCTTTGACATTCATAGGAACATCATAAAGGTAATCCCTTGGTACGGTCAGCCTTTTACATTTTAGACATTCTGACAGACACCCAGTGATCGATCACTGTGGTTTTAATCTGGATTTCCCCAGTGACGAATGATGCTGAGCACCTTTTCCTGTGCTTATTTTCCACCTGTGCATCTTCTTTGTGAAACATCTATTCATATGTTGCCCAAGAGCAGACGGTCTTAACTATGATGAAGTCCAATTTTTTATAATTTAATGGATTATGTTTTGGAATCATATATAAGACATCTTTGCCTAACCCAGGACAGAATTTTTCAACTATATATTTCCTAGATTTTTACAATGTTTTTATATTAGATCTACAATCTCTTGGAGTTATTGTTTTAAAAGTGTGGCCTAGATCAAAGTTATTTTTAAAGGGATATTTTATAGTATTGTTCCAACACATTTGGAACAAATTTGTTGTTAAGCCAGTATCATGAAAATATTATTCTTTCTCCACTGAAAGAATTATTATTTATTTCATTATTATATCTTATTATTTCTTTATAAAAAGTAAGTTGGTCGTGTGTGTGAGTGCATTTGTGAATTCTCAAGTCTGGTGCCTGCTCTATTTCTATATCTGGACACTCATAACACATTGTCCTGAATCTTACAGTTTTACAAAGTCACATCACCCATAGTACAAGTCTCCTAGCTTCTTTTTCTTGTTAAAACTTTTCATATGGCCTAATTTTTTAAAATTCTTTTTTTTTTTATTTATAATTGAAACTTAATAATTGCACAGGTTTATAGGGTAGGGTGTAAATATTTCAATATTTGTAATATTTTACATGTATAGATTGTATAATGAACAAATAAGGGTAATCATCAAATCTGCTGTTTTAAATATTTATTATTTCTTTGGGTGGTAACATTCAAAACCTTGAAATATACAATACAGTGTTTTTATTGTAGTCACCCTGCCGTGTGACAGCATACTCACACTTACTCTACCCTCTTGTAACGTTGTGCTCACTGAACCACCTCTCCCTCTGTCCTCTCCCCACGCTCCTGCACAGCCGCTGATAACCACTATCATACTCTCTACTACGAAATAAATTTTTTAGGTTCAGCATATGGGTAAGATGATATGATGTTTGTCTTTCTGTGCCTGATTATTTCATTAACATAGTGTCCTCCAGGCTCATGCGTGGTTGGCAAAGTGACAAGATTTCAATCTGTTTCCAGCCTGAATAGTACCCATTCATCTGTGGATGGGCCTTTGATTCCATATCTTGGCTATTGTGAATGGGGCTGCAGTAAGCAAGGGCATGTAGCCATCTCTGTGATATTCTGATTTCATGGGAACCCAGTAATGCGATTTCCAGGGCATGCAAAAGTTCTATTTTTGATATTTGTGAGGAACCACCCGCCATCATATTGTTTTCTATAATACCTGCACCCATTTTTTTCATTCCCACACACAGTACAAAAGAGTTCCTCTTTCTCCACACCCTTGCCAGCGTTCGTCTTTTTGGTAATATCCATCCCTACTGGAGGGGAGGTGATGTCTTACTGTGGTTTTAATCTACACTTCTGTGATAATTAGTGATGTGGAGCCTTCTTTATATCTCTGCTGGGCAGATGTGCTGGCATACATACATACTGGTATTTGCATGGCTTCTTTTGAGAAATGTCTATTCAGGTTTTTTTCTCATTTTTAATTGTATTTTTAAACATTTTATTTAGGCTGTTCAGTTGTTTGAGTGTCATATATTCTGGATATTAACCCCCTTGTCAGATCCATAGTCAGCAAATGCCCCTCTCATTCTGCAGACCATCTCTTTGTTCCATTGTTTCCTTTGCTGTATGGAAGTCTTTAGATTGATGGAGTCCCATATGATTATTTTTGATTTTGTTACCTGTGCTTTTTAGGTCTTCAAAATCCTTACCCAGTCCAATTTTATGAAGCGTTTCTCATATGTTTTCTTTCGGTAGGTTCATACTTTTAGATCTTACAGTAAGTCTTTAAAGCATTCTGAGTTAACTTCTGTATATGGTAAGAGATAGGAATCTAGTTTCTTCTGTATATGGATGCACAGTTTTCCCAGCACCATTTATGAGAGATACTCCTTTCCCAAATATATGTTCTTGTGTTTTTGTTGAAAATGAATTTACCATAAATGTATGGATTTGTTTTGGGTTCTCTGTTCGATTCCACTGGTCTGTGTGTCTGTTTTTAAGCCAGTATCCTGCAGGTTTTGATTACTTTACCTTTGTTGTTTATTTTGAAGTCAATACAGTGATGCTTTTAACTTTGTTCTTTTGGCTTTTCCGTTCCTGTGATCCTTCATGTAGGAGGGTAATTTCCAACTCCATCTACGTTGTTACCAAAAGGTAATAGTTCACCATGTTTTTGTTTTTATGGCTGAGTAATAATGCATATGGTAGTAAAATTCAGTGGGAATTAAGCAGGTGATGGGGGAGGGGATGGGTGCATTCACACCTAACAGGCACAATGCACACTGCCAGGGGACTGGACACACTTAGAATTTTGACTGAAAATATTACCCACACAATATTCTGAAAGTTTAAAAAATCACTTAAAAAAAAAAAAAGATTGCTTTGGCTACTGGGTTTTGACCCATGTTGTGTTTAGAAACAGATTTCTTGCTGTTTTCTCCACTTGGGATTTATTCAGTTTCTTGAATCTCTAGATTAATGTCTTTCCTTGAGTTTTTAAAAGTTGCCAGCTATTATTTCTTTGAATAGTAACAACTTTATCCTTACCCTCTCTCATCTGTCTCTTGAACTCTCATTACATGTATGCTGTTATGCTTAACATTGTACTGTAGGACTATAAACCTCTTTTCTTTTCTTTTATTTTCTTTCTTTTTTTTTTTTTTTCTTTTTTGACAGAGTCTCACTTTGTCGCCCTCGGTAGAGTGCTGTGGTGTCACAGCTCACAGCAACCTCAAACTCCTGGGCTTAAGCGATTCTCTTGCCTCAGCCTCCCAAGTAGCTGGGACTACAGGCGCCCACCACAATGCCTGGCTATTTTTTTGGTTGTAGTTGTCATTGTTGTTTAGCAGGCCCTGGGCCGGGTTGGAGCCACCAGCCCCAGTGTATGTGGCCAGCGCCCTAAACACTTAGCTATGGGCACCCAGCCCTCTTTTATTTTTGTTCCTCAGTTTTCTTTCTGCTTTTAAATTGGATAATTTTTAATAACATATCTTTGAATTTACTAATTCTTTCTTCTCCTCTTTTGCTCTGTTTTTTGTTTTTTTCTACTCTGGAATTTTCATTTCTCTTTTTTTTTTATAATTTCTAATTCTGTATTGAAGATGTCAATTTATTGAGGCATTACCATTATATTGTCTTTTAATAAGTTATGTCAATATACGTTTAATAGTGTCTATGATTTCTTTGGAAAATTCATCATCAAAGTCAGTTTCTGCTTTCCCCCCAAGGGATGAATCAAACTTTGTTTTCTTTTTTCTTATCACATAATCTTTAGATAAAAATTAGACACATTTTTCAATTATGTATTTATTTTTTTCTTGCAGTTTTTAATTGTATTTAATGATAAGATCCCTAGGCATAGACATAAGGACCTGTCTTTCCTGTGGTATACGGCCACTGATATTTCTATTCACTTTTTTTAACTCTCATTTTTACTTTTTACTTGAGTTTCTGGGTATGACTTCTGTATCTTTATACCTTTATGACTATGGATGATTTGGGGAGAGATTATGTGAAGGCATCTGAAATCAGTAGGTTTCCACTGTCCACTAATTGATCTGTTTACATTGAGAAGTGAATTCAAATTTCCGCGATTCCCAAGTGGCTCTTGGCTTTCTCTCCGCTGTGCCCTGTGGGTCTCTTCTGCCCGTGTGTACAATTCCCAGTTGGCCAGGCATATGTGGAGAGCTCATTTAGCCCCTACTTGGCTTTCTCCCTTCTAGAGTCAACCTGTTAAATTTGTGAGTTGTGTGTCAATGATCCCAATAAATGTCACAACCTTACTTTAAGAAACTGTGAGATTTGCTCCCTTGCATTCTACCAAGTTTGTTGTTTAAATTGTCAAAGCCTCAAGTTCATGTTACTCACTCCCAGATTCCAGCCAATATGGTCTGAAAGCCGTTGTGTTTCATGACAGGTGCACATGAGCAATGTAACCATTTCCCTGTGAGTAAGGACTGATGGCAGGAGCAGGAGAGCATGGGCTCCCAGCAGTTTTACAACATTTCTTGGTTTCTGATGTGTCTTAAGTTGATCTCCTGAGCCTGAAAAGGAATGTTTTTGGCAGTTTATGTCCCAGCTTTAAACTTGTTTTATGGAAAATTGTATTTCTCTTTTGTATCATTCAGAATCTGAGTAGATAAGATATAGCAAAATAGCAAAGTGATAATTTGAGAATATTAAAATTAAGAAACGATTTAAAAATGCATGGGAATATGTTAGAGAAACTAAAGAAATGATGTCTAATTACTGCAGAGATGATATGTAGGCTTAAGGCAAGGGAGAGGAGATATTATAAGCATCATCAGAAGGAAGTCACATGGTTAAGAATGCCTGAGAGAAGATGTGATCTTAGAAAAGGGTCCCACTGAAACCTTAGCCGCCACTGCAGGGACAGAGTTAGAAAATATACACAATCTTGGCTATTCGAGGTTTTTTTCTGATTCCATAAAACGAAGTACTATTTTTTCCAGATCTTTAAAGTATGACAGTGGTGTTTTAATAAGGATTGCATTAAATTCATATATTGCTTTGGGAAATATGGACATTTTAACAATATTGGTTCTTCCAAGCCATGAGCATGGTATGTTTTTCATTTGTTAACATCTTCAGCTATTTCCTTTCTCAGAGTTTCATAGTTCTCTTTATAACGATCTTTCACATCCTTTGTTAGGTAAATTCCCAGATAATTCATCTTTTTCAGCACCACTGTAAAAGGAATAGAGTCCTTCACTATTTTTTCAGCTTGACTATTGTTGTATATATAAAAGCTACTGATTTTTAAGTATTGATTTTGTATCCTGAGACACCGCTGTATTCCTTGATCAATTCTAAGAGTTTTGTAGTTGAGTCCCTTGGGTTTTCCAGATATAAGATATCATCCGAGTAAAATGAGAGTTTGATCTCCTCTGACCCCATTTGGATACCCTTGATCGTCTTCTCTTGCCTGATTGTGATGGCTAAGACTTCCATTACTATGTTGAATACCAGTGGAGATGATGGGCAACCTTGCCTAGTTCCAGAATTGAGTGAAAATATTTTCAATTTTATTCTATTCAATAGGATATTGGCCGTGGGTTTGCTGTAGATGGCCTCTATCAGCTTAAGAAATGACCCGTCTAAACCTATTTTCTTAAGTGTTCTGATCATGAAAGAATGCTGGATATAATCAGAAGCTTTTTCTGCATCAATTGAGAGAATAATATGGTATTTGTTTTTTATTTTATTGATGTGATGTATTATATTTATAGATTTGTGTATGTTGAACCAACCTTGTAACCCTGGGATAAAACCAGCTTGCTCATGGTGTATTTTTTTGATGGGCTGTTAAATTCTGTTTGTTTGGATCTTATTTTTAGAAATAAAAACAAATCAGGAGAAATCACTCTACCAGACTTCAGGCAGTAATATAAATCTATAGTGATCAAAACAGCATGATACTGGCATAAAAATAGAAAGGTAGATGTATGGAACAGAATTGAGAACAAATTGATGAACCCAGCCACTTATTGTCATTTGATCTTTGATAAGCCTATCAAAAACATAAATTGGCAGAAATATTCCCTATTTAACAAATGATGCTGGATCGCCTGTAGAAGACTGAAGCTGGATCCGCACCTTTCACCATTAACAAAAATCGATTCTCACTGGATAAAAGATTTAAACTTAAGACATGAAACCATGAAGATACTAGAAGAGAGTGAAGAGAAATGTTTGAAGAAATCAGCCTGGGAGAATATTTTATGAGGAGCACCCTCCAGGTGAGTGAAGCAACACCAAAAATATATTACTAGGATCTGATCAAACTAAAAAGCTTCTGCACAGCCAAGAACATAGTGAGTAAAGCAAGCAGACAGCCCTCAGAATGGGAGAAGATATTTGCAGGTTATGTTTCTGACAAAGGTTTGATAACCAAAATCCACAGAGAACTCAAATTTATTAATAAGAAAAGAACAAGTGAGCCCATTTCATTGTGGGCAAGAGACTTGAACA
Source organism: Loris lydekkerianus (assembly GCA_963574355.1). Lineage (NCBI taxonomy): Eukaryota > Metazoa > Chordata > Mammalia > Primates > Lorisidae > Loris > Loris lydekkerianus. The sequence continues at coordinate 40,920 of CAUYPK010030803.1, forward strand.
GAAGCTTCTCTGAAGAAGACAGGTACATGGCCTACAGACAAATGAGAAAATGCTCATCATCTTTAATCAGCAGAGAAATGCAAATCAAAACCATTTTGAGGTATCATCTAGCTCCAGTAAGAGTAGCTCACATAACAAAATCCCACATCTACAGATGTTGGCGTGGATGTGGAGAGAAGGGAACACTTCTTCATTGATGGTGGGAAGGCAAACTAATATGTCCCTTCTGGAATGAAGTTTGGAGAACACTTAGGGATTTAAAAGTAGACCTGCCGTTCGATCCTGCAATTTCTTGACTAGGTACATATCCATATGACCAAAAATTATTTTACAACAAAGAAATTTGCCTCAGAATGTTTATTGCAGCCCAATTCATAATTGCCAAGTCATGGAAGCGCCCCAAGTGCCTGTCGACCCATGAATGGATTAACAAATTGTGATATATGTATACCATGAAATATTTTGTAGCCATAAAAAAGGTGAAGACTTTGCCTCTTCTCAGTTTACATGGATGGAACTGGATCATATTCTTCTTAGCAAAATATCTCCAGAATGGAAGAAAAAATATCCAATGTACTCAGTACTATTATGAACCAATATATAATCATCTACACTGTCATACAAATGATAAAACACAATTATAGCTCAGTGGTAAGGAGAGAAGAGGAGGGTGAGGGGAGAGAGGGAGGTGGCCAGAAACAGAAACTTATTGTGCATAATGCAAGGACTCATGTTAAATATATTATGAGTAGAGTAGAGAAGGCTATGTTAACCAGTTTGACGTAAGCATTCCAAATTATATATAAAATCAGCACATTGTATCCCATAAATGTAGTAATGTTCACAGTTATGATTTAATTTTTTAAAAAAGAAAATATACAAAATCATGTCTCACTCCTCCTCCCCTTTTTCTATTTTTTTCTCATTGAATGATTCCATTGTATGAGAGGGTGAGGAAATTTCTTCATGAAATACATGGAAGTCAGCATCTCAGACTCAGGACAGAGTATAGAAAGATGAAACTTTTGTCCACTGGGAGGTAGAGGGACTGTAGATATATGGTAGACTTTGTAAGAGGCATCATATTCGACAGTCTTCCCTTTGCATTATAATCAATTGAGTGCCATTTTCCTAAGAGGAAAGCACAAAAGAAATAATTATGATATTTATTGTATTTCACACCTTCATGCATTTTATACTAAACAGCTATGTAGAACATATTTTATTTTTAATATTTGACTAGGGTTAAAATTCTTTTTGTTTTGCTTTCTTAAAATTATGATGAGTTTTTGAGCTACAAATATAATTTTGGTAACTACATAAGTTGCAGAGGGATGAAGTCAAGGCTTCCAAGGTATCCACCGCCCAACGCCACACATTGTACCCATTCAATGTCACCATCCACCCCACCCACCCTTACCACTTTAGGTCTCAATGGTCCATCGTTCCACCATCTGCCCCTCTACGCACATTATTCAGCTCCCACTTGTGAGTGAGAACTCACAGTATTTGACTTTCTGTGTCTGACTTGTTTTACTTAAGACGTGGCCTCCATTTCCATCTATATGTTGCTACCAATCCCATTATGTCCTCCCTTTTCATGGCTTGAATGGCATTCCCTTGCGTAGGTGCGTCACCTTCTCTTTATCCAGGCATCCACCGATGGACTCTCACATTGACTCCAGGCCTTTTCTTTTGTGAATAGGGCTGCAATAAACATAGAAGTGCAGGTGTCTTTTTCATATAAAGATGTCTTTTCCTTTGGCTAGGCACCCAGTAGTGGAATTGCTGGATATAACGGTGGATCTATTTTTGGTCCTTTGAGAGATCTTCATACTGTTTTCTATAGAGGTTGTGCTAATTTACATTCCCACCTATAATGTGTAAGTTCCCTTTCCTCCAAGTCACCAAATGTTATTTTTTGTCTTTTCAGGGCAGTCATTTTGAGTGATATAAGATGATATTTCATTATAGTTTTAATTTTCTCTGGTGATTAGAGATGTTGAACATTTTTCCATATGCCTGTTGGCCATTTGTATGTCATCTTTTAAAAAATATGTATTCATATCCTTTGCTCACTTTTCATTGGGATTATTTGAGGTATTTTTGTTGTTGTTTGAGTTTCTTATAAATTCTGGATATATTAGCCAGCTATTGTATGCATAGATTTCCAGTATTTTGTAACATTCTGCAGGTCCTCTATTCACTTTTTTGATTATTTCTTTTCCTATTCACAAGGAAAAGAACTTTTTAAATTAGGTTCCATTTTACTTGGGAGGTCAAAACAAGAAAATCACTTAAGCAAAAGAATTTGAGGTTGCTGTGACCTGTGACGCCACTGAACTCTACCAAGGGTGACATAGAGAGACTTTGTCTCAAAAAAAAAAAAAAAAAAAAAAAAAAGTCTCATTTACCTTTTTTAATTTTTATTTTTGTTGCCTGTGCTTTTGAGGTCTTAGTCATAAATTCTTCACTTGAACCAATGTGCAGAAGAGTTTTCCCTAATTTGTATTCTAGCATTTTATAGTTTCATGTCTTACATTTACATCTTTAATCCAACTTGAGTTGATTTTTGTATATGGTAAAAGACAGGAGCCCACTTTTATTCTTCTGCATAGAGCTATCCAATTTTTCCTGCACTACTCATTGGAAAAGGTATCTCACTCTCTGAATTATGAAGGGCAAAGATGAGTAGGGTGATGATGCCACAGCTACGTAGGAGACTGAGGTGGGAAGAATTTGAACCCAGTATTTCAAGTTTAGGATAAGAAGCATAGCAAGACCCCACCTTAAAAAAATTAAGTGCAAATAAGAGCATAATGCACTTCACAGTAACCTTGTAATAAACAAATGCATAACACGGCATTTGAAACCACCATGCTAACCTTTGTGCATTTTAAGTTTTTAAGAGTTTTTATTTTTATAACAACTAAAAGATATTTTTAAGGTCGTATAAATACAGAAAATATTTTGCATATTTTTAACTCACAGTAAAAAGATTAAAGAAAAAATGTTTTTAGATTTAGAACTTTGAGTAATATGTTGATGCTTTATAATGTATTGTCACGTCTTACTAAATATATAATTTTTTTCTAAACTTTTTCTCTAAGTTTATCTTTAATAATTAATACATTGAGGCTTTTTTGCCTTTTGCTTGCTTGTCTTGGCAATGAAGCCCTGCTCTGTGTGTGGTAAAGTATCTTGATCTGTACGTCTTCATCTTGCGCTTACCCTGTAAACTACCTTTATCCTTCTCGGTAAACGTTGCTCTATGCATGCCTTAAGAAAAATTGATAATAAAGCACTGAATTGCAACTAATGGAAAGTGGAATTCAGCTATTCTGCATTGCCATTTTCTGTTAATGCTGTCATGCATTGCACCGTGTGTTAGAAGAAAGGATTACATTTGAGTATTTTGTATGAAATGAATATGATGTTAGCAAGGAGACAGCAGGATGGAAGTTGGAAAATCTGAGTTAGAGTCATGGTTATTCTCCCTACTAGGCCTAAGATATTGAACATATTCTGTTAGCTGTGCTTCACTGTGTGAATTGAGTTTATTCTCTATAACTTGAGTACAAAGCCAAGTTTCTAATCTATCCTTCTCAGGAAGTCCAAATTGGCCAATTAATTTTGTAGGTCATCTGTGCAGGTTAGTCATAGAGAACAATTTCAGATACACATTTAGTGTCTGAACTCCAATGTGTATATGACAAGAACGTGTCCCACGTAGGCTCGGTGCCTATAGGTCAGTGGCTAGGGCACCAGCCACATGCACCGAAGCTGACAGTTTTGAATCCAGCCCTGGCTTTCCAAACAACAAAGACAACTCAACCAAAAAGAAAATAGCCGGGCATAGTGGTGGGTGCCTGTAGTCCTAGTTACTTGGGAGGATAAGGCAAGAGAATGGCTTAAACCCAAGAGTTTGAGGTTGCTGTGAGCTGTGACGCCACAGTACTCAGTACACCAGGGTAACAGCTTGAGACTCTGTCTCAAAAAAAAAAAAAAAAAAAAGAAAGAAAGAAAGAAAGAAAGAAATTGTCCCAAGTAAAAAGTAAGTAAAAAGTGGGTAAGGGGGAGAAGAGGTATTTGTGAAATCCAAGTGCAAGGTTAGAATCTTATAATTGGGAAAATTGCTACAGAACCAGAGGACCATGAAAATTAAAAACGAAGAGGCCAGATGTGGTGGCTCACACCTGTAATCCTAGCACTCTGGGAGGCTGAGGCAGGTGGATTGTTTGAACTCACAAGTTTAAGACCAGCCTGAGCAAAAGCAAGACCCTGTCTCTGCTAAAAATAGAAAAACTGAGGTAAGAGGATCCCTTGAGCACAAGAGTTGGAGGTTGCTGTGAGCTATGATGCTATGATGCCACAGCACTCTACCCAGGGCAACAGCTTGAAACTCTGTATAAGGAGAGAGGGAGGGAGAGAGAGAGAGAGAGAGAGAGAGAGAGAGAGAGAGAGAGAGAAGAGAACAGGACGACGGGAGGGAAATTGCAAAGTTTTTGGTAAGTCTCACTTCCTCAGTCTAGTGAATTCATTCCCGTGTTTTCTTATACAGAATACATGTGGAATTCATAGATGAAGTGGAGCCTATTGTGGTGAGACTAGGAAAGTAGGATATTAATGACTCAGAATTTCCTGAGTTTAAGACACCATTATTTTGAGATTTGGAGGAAGTGAAAGGCATGTCTTGCTATAATATTAAAAGAATGTATTCCTTGAACTAAGACATCAGTCACCAAGAGGGTATTCTTTGTAAGTATCAGTAATGGAATTCAATAATACCTTTGCAAATTCAAAAGAAATAGTATAAACTCAATTGTTTATGATTTTATTATGGTCGAGTGAGATATAAATGGAAACAGAAAATGTACGAAGATACATGTTAGCTACATTCTCCCACTTAATTAATTTGTGAAAACACAGATATTTTGAACAGCACAGGTCTCATCAATTAGATTCAATTAATCTCTTTATGTTTTTAAAAACACATGCTATTCAAAATATAGATTTTTTCAAAATATTGATTTTAATACATTTAAATCTTTGGACATATACATACACTGTTAGTGAGAGTATGAATTTTTATATAATTGTTGGAGGACCATTTGTACTAAGTATCAAAATTTAAATTGTAGACACCATTTTTCCCAACAATTTTCATTTTTAAAAGAATACTGTTGATAAATAAATTACATAAAATAGAAAACTGAAGATAACGTAAATTATTTTTATTATAGGACTGGTTACATAAATTTGTATCAATTACTTCACAAATTATACCAACATGCTTGAATAGGTCTATTTGTGTAGAAAATAAAAGGTCTATAGTAAAACACTCATGCACTCACAAAATAATTCCATCTGTTTAAGTTTTTTATGTCAACATGCACAGATTTGTTTCAAGTTTTTTAGAATGGTATCCATGAGATGGTTGCTGGGAGTGGCCCTCCTATGTGGGACAAATTAGCTGAAGAAGAGTAAAAACAGAACTTTCGAATTGGATTGGATTTTGTGTATTTTTGTATGTTGGACACATTTTTAATAAACATTTATTTATCATTTAATAACTTTAATAAATGAAAAATAAAATGAAAACAATAACATACTATACACAACTTATTACACGGAAATAAGATCTAGATTGGGCATGATTTTCTGTGACAACATGATTCTTAAAGTTTCAGGTAAATTTTAATTCAATTATATTTTTTTAAAATATTAATATATTGCTGAAATAATTTTTAAACACGCAGTAGGCTAATTCTTTCTAGAGTAAGTTGCTTATAATTCTCATAGCAGGAAAATCAGACCATTTACAACCACAAGGAATCAAAGAGATAGTTTTCTTATCCCATATATAGAAAATTTCTCACTTATTAATTTTATTTTACCCCCAAAATGAAATTAGATGCCTAGTGGGAGAGTTAATTGTCTAAGCCTCCAAGTGTGTTCTAAAAAATTGACACATAGTGGAATGTCATGATAACATTTGTAGTTATTTTTAACTACTCAGTGAGCAGTGATATATGTTGAAATTTGCATTTTAATTACATAATCCTACCTACTGTGGCTTGAGTGAACGCTAATCACAGTTTGAACAACAGGCAGATTAGAAGAATAGCTATAATAATGCGCTCATCAATTTCTATTAATGGCAAACTGAAATTGTCAAAAATAAAATTTACTTGGATATCTTATGGAATCATAGTATAGTTTTTTGTTTCATGGGCAAAACCAAAAACACATCATTATGCCAAAGTATATGTAAAATATAACACAACATTATTACTTAATAAAAATAACTTAAAGATCTCTGATGATGTGGTATTTTAGGATAATCAGAGGTATTGAGAAGCAGTAAGAGAAAATGATATTGGATATTTGGAAGTTAATAGTGGCTCAAAGGAGTAGGGCGCCGGCCCCATATGCCGGAGGTGGCGGGGTCAAACCCAGCCCGGGCCAAAAACGGCAAAAAAAGAAAAAAAAGAAAAGAAAAGAAAAAGAAAAAAGAAAGAAAAAAAGATAAGTGTTCTGGGCAGAGGCAGAAGCAAACGCGGAGTCCCTCAGCCGGGAATGGGCTCGGTGTGTGAGCCACGCAAGGAAGGAGCAGCATGGCCGGGTGCGGGTGACAGTTACGGGAGGCCTCGTGGAGCGGAGAGGGTCACCGCCCAGAGATGCCGCTCAGTCTCCGCCCTCTGCGCGAGAGGCCCAGACCTTCCCTGCGGCAGCAGGTGCAGCAGGCTCAGGCTCTGTGGGCTCAGGAAGGAGGGAGGGAGGCTGCAGGGAGAGAGGCTTGGAGGGGAGGAGGCTGCGGAGAGGGAGGCTGGGAGTGGGAGGAGGCTGCAGGGAGGGAGGCTGGGAGGGGAGGAGGCTGCAGGCCCCGCGCGCTCCCCGCGCCCTCCTCCCGCCACCCGCGGGCTCCACCAGCTTTGCGCGGGGGAGGCCGCTTCCTCTGGCCGGCGGCAGGTGACCCCCGGGATTGGAGCTGAATCCTCCTCACAGTTCTCCAGCGTTTGCAGGACCCGCCTCCATGTGCGCCTTCCCGCAAGACACCTGCTAAGGGCGCTTTCCCCAGGTCTGCGGGCGCGACCCCAACCCAGAAGGTCGCCCTTGAACTTCACTCACCGAGGAATGACTCCACCCCCCCATCCCCACGGAGTTCGCGTAACTTAGTTACTCCTGTCTGCGGTGGTGAATTTGATGTGTTCTTGTTCGGTCAAACCCTAATGCGGGCCTTGCTGTGAGGCTGTTTTGTAACTGAGACGAACGTTCATTTATAAGCGGAGGGCTTAGAAGAGCGCAGGTGTCCGGGGTGGGTGGCCCTAGGAGTCAGGCCAAGGCCTCACGAGCAAACCCCGAGGTCGCCTGGAGAAAAAATTCAGTCTCATGACTTAACCTAGAAACTCTGCCCCGTTTCCTTCCTGGAGGCTTGGGGCTGACAGCTCCACAGGCGCCTGGGCCAATTCTTACAGTCTTTCTGCGGAGGGAGGACAGATGGGAGCTCGGAAGCATAGTCTTTCCTTTTTCCCTTTGGGCTGATTTCCTCTCGCTGCTGTTTTTGTGATACCGTAATGGTCTCTTTCTTTTCCACTAACTTATTTTACACCTGAGGTAATATTCTTTACATTAAATTTTCTCTATTTAAATAACTGGTGTAATTTCTTGATGAGACCAGGAGTATTATTCTTTTTTTTTTAAGAGGAAAAAAATAAAATTATTTTTCTCCACAGACAAGATTTACATATATATAAAACCATTTGATTGCTATACAGATATATACAACTCCCTCGAAAAAAATAAAGCCGTAATAAAATAATTGAATTTAATAAAGTGGAGGACACAAAGTAAAAAACAAAAATGAAAAAATTACCAAAATTAGCTGTATGCGTATTATTCTAATAATTGGAGAGTTCTTGAGAAATGACAATTTCCCACCCTCTCTCTCCAACAAATCATTCAGCACCTAGCAAAAACGTGATGTTTATCATTCTTGCCCACAGTTATTCTTTCTCCTCATCCTTTTCTTTCAAGGCCTCTTTGAAAAGTACAGCAGAATAATTTTCTTCATGTGAAAGTCTTACGATGACTTAGTTAAACTATAGGTTAAAATAAACTAATACGTGCTGGCTTCTATTTTTCCTTCTTCAGACACAGATCCATTTAATCCCTAGATTTCTTTTTTTTTTTAAGTTTTTTTTTTATTATTTAATCATAGCTGGATACGTTAATGTGATCATGGGGCACCGTACACTGGTTTGATAGACCGTCTGACGCATTTTCATCACACTGGTTAACACAGCCTTCCTGGAATTTTCTTAGTTATTGTGTTAAGACATTTATATTCTACATTTACTAAGTTTCACATGTACCCTTGTAAGATGCTTTCCTTCTAAGAAATTATTGTAGAATATTCATTATTCATTAACTTTTTTTTTTTTTTTTGCATTTTTTGGCCAGGGCTGGGTTTGAACCCTCCATCTCAGGTATATGGCATGGGCACCTTACTCCTTTGAGCCACAGGTGCCACCCTGCCCAGCTATTTTTTGTTGCAGTTTGGCCAGGTGGAATTCCAACCCTCCACCTTCAGTATATGGGGTGGTATCCTACTCACTGAGCCACAGAGCCACCCAGAAAACTCTTCTGTGGGCTGGGCACCTTCCTCACTTCCTGTGTATCTTAGCAACTACCACCTTTGAATTGCACCTTTCCAGAATATTGTCTCCACTGTCCCATCTCTCTACCTCACCCACTCTGCTTTACTAGTCTGCATAGCAGTTAGCACTGCCAAAAACCATGGCATACTTTCTTAATTTCCTTGTTCTTTTCTTCCTTTCCTTTCCTTCCCTTCCCTTCCCTTCCCTTCCCTCCTTCCCTTCCCTTCCCTTCCCTCCCTTCCCTTCCCTCCTTCCCTTCCCTTCCCTCCCTTCTCTTCTCTCCCCTTCCGTCCTTCCCTTCCTTTCCCTTCACCCCTTCCCTTCCCTTCCCTCCTTCCCTTCCCTTCCCTTCCCTTCCCTTCCCGTCCCTTCCCATACCATACCACCCATCCCATACCACAAACCCATACCAAACCCACCACCCCACAACCACCCCCCCCACACCCCCCCAAAACCCACCAAAAAAAAACA
>CAUYPK010030805.1:0-15878 GCA_963574355.1 Loris lydekkerianus
GTTTGGGGTTGAAGTGCTCTTCTTTCTCCAGTTGCTTGAGATGTTCCATTAAGTTATTAACTTCCTCTCTTTCCATTTTCTTGAGGAAGGCTTGCAGTGCTATAAATTTCCCTCTTAGGACTGCCTTTGCAGTATCCCAGAAGTTCAGGTAATTCGTGTCTTGATTATTGTTTTGTTCCAAAAATTTGGTGATTTTCTTCTTAATCTCATCTATAACCCACATATCCTTCAGCATAAGGTTGTTTAGCTTCCATGTTTTTATATGGGTATGCAGGTTCCTGTTGTTATTTAGTTCAACTTTTATTCCATGATGGTCTGAGAAGATGTAAGGAATAATTTCTATTTTTTAAAATTTTCTGAGGTCAATTTGTGACCTAGGATATGGTCCATTTTGGAGTATGTTCCATGGGTTGCTGAGAAGAATGTGTATTCAGTTTTGTTGGGATGAAATGTTCTATAGATGTCTGTTAAGTCCAGATGTTGAATGGTTGAGTTTAAATCTAAAATGTCTTTTCTCAGCTTCTCTTTGGAGGATCTATCCAGGACTTCTAAAGGGGTGTTAAAATCTCCAACTAGTGTGGAAGTGGAAAAATCAAGTTGCTCGTGTCCATTAGAGTTTCTCTTATAAATTGAGGTGTGTTGTGGTTGGGTGCATAAATATTAATAATTGAGATCTCATCATATTGATGATTAACTTTAACAAATATGAAGTGTCCATCCTTATCCTTAATTATTTTGGTTGGTTTAAAGCCTATTGCGTCTGCGAATAGGATTGCAACACCTGCTTTTTTCTGCTTTCCATTTGCCTGGAATATAGATGACCATCCCTTCACCTTGAGCCTATATTTGTCTTTTAATGTAAGATGCGATTCTTGGATGCAGCAGATATCTGCCTTGATTTTTTGTATCCAGTCAGCCAACCTGTGCCTCTTTAGAGGAAAATTTAAACCATTCACCTTAATTGAGAATATTGATAAGCCTTTCTAGAGTCCCATGGACATATTTAATCCTTTTGCAACTGTGGAAGTTGGAACTTGATCAAAAATTTTTTGGGTGGATTTACTTTTGTGGTGGAGAATTATGCTGGTCTTTATGGAGGATAGGTCTAAGAATGTCCTGGAGAGCTGGGTTAGTTGTGGCAAATTTCTTCAACATGTGAATGTCATTGAAGTATTTAATTACTCTGTCATAAATGAAGCTCAGTTTAGCTGTGTACAGGATCCTGGGTTGAAAGTTATTTTGTTTTAGGAGATTAAAAGTCAATGATCATCCTCTTCTAGCTTGAAAGGTTTCCGCTGAGAGATCTGCAGTTATTCTAATATTCTTCCCCTTGTAGGTAATGGTTTTCTTTCATCTTGTAGTTTTCAGAATTTCCTCCTTCATATTAACTTTAGTGAAATTGATTATGATGTGTCTGGGGGATATCTTATCCAGGTTGAATTGTGCTGGAGTTCTGAAACTGTCTGCTATCTGAATTTCAGAATCTCTTGGCATGTCTGGAAAGTTCTCCTTCAGACTCTCATGGAGAAGAGACTCTGTGCCTTGTGAATCCACTTTTTCACTTTTGAAGATCCCTATAAGACAAATATTGGTTTTCTTTGAATTATCCCACAGCTCTCTGAGAGAGTGGTCTGTTTTTGCTCTCCATTTCTCTTCCTCTTTGAGGGTTTGAGAGCGTTCAATAACTTTGTCTTCAATGTCAGAAATTCTTTCTTCTGCTTGCTCCATTCTGTTACTGAGGGATTCTACTGTGTTTCTCAGATCTTTGAGGGATGCAACTTCTTGTGTCAATGTGTCAAAATCTTTGGTCATTTTCTCTTTGAATCCGTTGAATTCTTGAGATAACTTTTGGAATTCTAATTCAATCTTATTTGCTATCCAGATCCTGAATTCCATTTCTGACATCTCAGCTATTTGTTTGTGCATGGGGTCTTGTGCTTTTCTGCCCCATGGATCCTTGGGGGAGTTGATCTAGTCTGATTATTCATATTGCCAGAGTTTTTCTGTTGATTTTGCCTCATGATTTTTTTTCACCATTGCCTCTGGCCGTCCTCAGAGTTGGGGAGGTGTCTCTCCAAGATTAGACCCCAGCGGAATCACTCTATTGTTGCTGGATCTTTGTAGGGTGTGACCCTGTGTAGTTCCTCTGGGGCTGCTTTAGCTAGGGAGTTTTGGTTGTGGAAGCAGCTCCGGTGTGTGACACACCTGGATCCAGCAACAGGGCTGGGAGTGGTGCACACAGTTCTGGGAGCTCCTGGTGCCCAGTGACTTTAGCACAGAGAGCCCAAGGCTCCAGCAGTCTCTGGCCAGCAGAAGGGCTCTGCGCAGAGGCAGGGAGGGCTCCAGAGGGCACGCAGCTACCAGAGTCACTGGCCAGATGAATGGGCTAGTGTGGAGGCTTGGACAACCCAGGAGGGAGGACGCAGGGTTGTATGGCTCCCGCAGTTCCTGGTCAGGGAATGCGGAGGCCTGGTGGGTGTGGGTCACCTGTCAGGGGTCTCTGCACAGCTCTTAGGAGTTCTGGGCAGCGCCAAGCCCAGGAGTTTGAGGTTGGTATGAGCTGTGACATCACGGCACTCTACCCAGGGCAACAGCCCAAGACTCCAGTGTGCCAAAACCGTCTCACTCTGCCCCTAAAGATTAAGACTGTAAGGCAGCTCAGTTCCTGCCTTCAGGCTGCTCAGTCACTAGTTTACTTTGTGTCCCCCCCGTCCTTGCTCTGGGACTCGGGCGGAGCTTGCCAGGGCAGTTCTTTCACAATGGCTTCCTGCGCCCAGCTCAGTGGCTCTGTCTGGGGCCCCAGACAATGCCCAAAGTTCTCCACACTCCTGCTCAAGCTCTCCCCAAGGCAGTTCAACTGAGTGCCAAGTCCAAGAACACCAAAACAGTTCGCAGGTAAGTTTGCAGTCATTGCTGCTTATACATATGGTTGCCAGTGTGATTTGTTCGATAAAACACATGCAACCACTTGCCAGTTTTCCACTGTTTTTGTCCTCCTCTTGGGGTCCAGAATTCCCTTTCTGGCTCCCTGTATCCTCAAAGGGATGATTATAGGCAGATCCTACTAGCCAGAGATGCCTGGAGTCTTGTCTCCCCAGACTCGCCATGCCCAGGTGCAGGGAAGCTGTTACTCGGCTGCCATCTTTATTCTCTCCTATCTTGATTTTTACTAGATTTTATTACACTTTTTCCTTCTTCTAAAGAGATTGCCTATTTTCTTGTCTTTCCATGTTATAAAATTGTCACGTGAATCTAGACAATAATAAAACAATGAGCCTTTTTATTTTTGAGTATTCATGAAACTAGTTAAAATTATGGTGAAATCTTTGATCATCCCATTCCTGAAAATAACTGCCATACAATATTCTAAATGTCTTAGGCACACTATAGGAGGCAATTGCTTATCCTTATGTTAAAGGTGACCTGTCTGATGTCACATAGCCAGGAAGTGGCAAAATGAAATTAGGAACTTTTCTTTCCCATTCAGTGTTGTAGTTGGCATCTATTGAATGCCTAGGATAAGCCAGGCATGTTTGTATACAGTGAAGATACAGAAGTGAGCAGAAAAAGATATAGATTTTTCCTTCCTTAACAGAAGTTACAGCAGAGTATGGGGGGCATTATTCAGGTAATCATATATTTTTTATTTATTATTATTATTGTTTTTTATTGTTTGACATTCATTGAGGATATAAAGAATCAGGTTACACTAATTTCATTTGTTAGGTAAAGTCCCTCTTATAATTGTGTCCTGCCCCCAAGAGGTGTGCCATACACCATGACCTCCCAACTCCCTATTTTTAATTTTTTAATTTTTTTTTTTTTTTTGAGACAGAGTTGGCATCATAGCTCACAGCATTCTCAAACTCAAGGTTTCAAGCAATCCTCTTGCCTCAGCCTTCCAAGTAGCTGAGCCTGTAAGCACCTGCCACAAGGCCCAGCTACTTTTTCTATTTTTAATAGAGACTTGGCCTCGCTTTAGGTCAGGCTGGTCTTGAACTCCTGAGTTCAAGCGATCCACCTGGTCTGGCCTCCCAGACTGATGGTCAGGTAACCATATAAATATATGCAATATTTCATCTGTAATAGGTGTCAGAAAGAAAGAAACAGGATCATTCGTGCTAAAGAAGGATTAGATGTATTTTTAGGGGGGCAATCATAGAAGGCTGTGCTGGAACATGTTCATTAAGAGCTATGCTGGCTCAGCACCTATAAAGGCACCAGCCACATACACTGGAGCTGGTGGGTTCCAATCCAGCCTGGACCCACCAAACAACAAAGACAACTATAACCAAAAAGTAGCCTGGCATTGTGGAGGGCACCTGTAGTCCAAGCTACTTGGGAGGCTGAGGCAAAAGGATCTCTTAAACCCAAGAGTTTGAGGTTGCTGTGAGCAGTGACACCACAGCACTCTACCCAGGATGTCAGCTCGAGACTCTGTCTCAAAAAAAAAAAAAAAAGAGTGAGGTATTAAGATGAAGTATGAGGGGTACTGAAGGCAAAGTCATTGCTGTGAATTGAACAATGTCCTCTGTCAACTCACAGGTGGAAGCCTTAGCCCCCCATGTGATTGGATTAGGAGATGGATGGTAGAGCTCGTACAAGAATGCAGTTATGCTTTCTCTCTTTTACTTCCCTGTACCCTTATGCTGGAACCTTGATCTTGGACTTTTAGCTTTCAGAACTGTGAGAAAATAAATTTATGTTGTTTAAGCCACCCAATCTCTAATATTTTGTTTTGGCAGCTGGGGCTAATTAAGATAGGCATATACAAACACTCTATACAAGGAGACTTGACCCATTTCAAGAAAAGAAAGGCCAAAATTACTTGTGTGGGAAGTCCAGGAGGGAGCATGGTTTGAAATGAAACTGGCGGCCAGGTAGGACCAGTCCATGCAGTTTGGGAAGCTACCTTAGGAATATGGCTCTCTATATTGAGGGCACTGGAAGATTCCTGAAGAGCTCATGACCTGACACATTAGAACTCTGGAAAGATCATTCTGGCTTCTGTGCAGGTGAAGGATAAGTGTTGGGAATGGTAAGGACCTGGGAAGAACCCAAAAATGATTTCTGGGCTTTTGCCTTGTAAGACTGAATTCCCTGAAGAGAGAAGGATGGAAGGCATGAGACAGTAGATAAACCTTCAAACTGGCCTTATCTGTGTTCCTTTCTATAATCCTTGATGGGCCCAAACCTTATTGGGGAATATTTCAAGTGCTCATTTTTGACATACTGATTTTGAGATAAACTTGGAACATCTGAATAATCATTTTAGACAGGCAGTTTCTATGTTGGTCTGGAGTTTTGAGAAGAGGTTAGTGCCAGATATATACAGAGTACCCATAAGCCTGTGTACATCTAGGTTATGGACACCCTATACACAGGTGTGGATATGGATACCTGTACATACACACAGGTGAAAAGTTGAATTGCACACGAACTTTATGGACACACAGTACTTGTGGGTATTTGCTACTGAATGGATATTGAAGAAATAGGGAAAGAGTGTAAAAATAACTCTATGGAAGAGGCCAGGATCAAATAAATTCCACACTCCAAAGTATAATGGCCAGTAGAAAACAACGGGTTGTGGGGTCACAGATGGATGTGGGGAGATCACTGAGCTGCTCCTGGCTCTTCACTGTGTGGCAGAGAATTGTGTTCCATGGGCTACTTTTGTCCTCTAGGCTTTTTGATACAATTGTCAGTCTGAGCCCTTGGTGGATGATTAGGGAGGAGAAATTGAGGAGGAATATGGGTATTTTACTTTGTACAGGTTCCTACTGCTTCTACAACAAATTAGCACAAATGTAGTCACTTAAAACAACACAAGTGTATTATCTTACAGTTCTGGAAGTCAGAAGTCTGAAAAAGATATCACTGGGCTGAAATCAAGGTGTCAACAGGGCTGTCCCTTCTGGAGGCTCCAGGGGAGAATCCATTTCCTTGCCTGTCCAGCTTCTGGATGTGCTGAGTGCCTTGGATTGTGGCCCCGCCCTCCATCTTCAACGTCACAGGTGCAGCAGCCTCAGATCTCTCTCTCTCTCTCTGATTTGACCCTTACTTCTGTCCACACATCTCATTCTCTGACTCCTGGGCCTACCTCTTTTACTTACAGAGACCCTTTTAATTACATTGGACCAATTTAAGTAATTCAGGATAACCTCCCTACCTCACAAACTCCTTAATTTAATTACATCCCTCCCATCCCTTAATTTAATTAAAGTCCCTCCTGATATGCCAGGTAACATACTCTTGAGTTTCAGGAATTGGGATGTGCAGGGCCATGGGGAGCCATTTCTCTGCCCACTACCTGCTTTCTTTCCTTCAGTCTCCTGCAGCGTCTTGCCCCTTCTGTGGCTCTAGCTCCTGTCAGAAATCCCCTTCTGGAGAGATCTGTTTCCACCATCCAGACTCCACCATGCTTACAGTGCCACCCAGGTGGCCTTGGCTTTGGGGGCCTCTGGTAACCACTTCCCATCATTCCCCCATTAGGGTGGTAAAGGTTTCTTGATGCTGCTAATCTTGAATTTGCTCCACTTTACCCCATTTGGCTTCTCAGCACTTTGTTACCCTGCTAACCATAACCACACATTAAACAGACTCAGGTGGTTTCTGTGTTTCTAGCCCTGGACCTTGACAGGTAAGAACAGATGGAAGCTTGAATTTACATAGTGAAGGAGGTGGAAACTTTCACTCATATTTTAGTGAAATCATAAAATCAGGATGATTAGAATTTTGAGGAACTTTTTTTTAAATCCTGCCCTATTTCATCATGCTACTTTTTTTTTTTTTTTGCAGTTTCTGGCCAGGGCTGGGTTTGAACCCGCCACCTCCAGCATATGGGACCAGGGCCCTACTTTAAGCCACAGGCACTGCCCCCATCATGCTACTTTTAAAATTGTTACTTATTTCTCAGTTACGTATCAAGAATATGTTAATTGTCTTTGTTGAAATTAGAGAAAATATTTCCACAAAAACTTTCTTTCCTTCTTTCACAAGGTGGTTGGAATGCAGTGTCAAGGGCTTCTGTGGATAAATGGATGGATGTTTGTTATTTGGTAGTGATTGAAGCAAGACTTAAAGTGGAAGGATGAATTAAAGGTATCAGTAAATTGCTAAAGGAAGGGGATTTTTTAATGGAATGTATCCATAAATAATAAATTTTAATGAACACTAAAAATATAGTTTTTAAGACATAAATTCCAAAGTTAAAAAATTAAATACCTCCAATATAATAGCAAAAAGCAATCGTACAACACATTTTAAAGATTCTTTAAAAGAAAACATTACAACAGATGTTTCTAAGAGCTGGAAATCTTGGCTTTTCTCCAGCATCAAGGTTTGTGTTAGAGTACATTATCTGAAGTGATTCAGAAACCTCCTCACTGGCAACTCAGTGAAGCACATTGTGGCTACTATGGTTCATTCCTGTCCTACCACTCATTGGCTTAGTGATATCAAGTGATTTGTTCATTCTGAGCCTTGGTTTTTATGAGTCACATAGGATTAGTTTACTCCAATTCAAGTAGTTGTTTGAGGATTAGATACAAATTATCTGTTTCTGAGCATTTGGTCAAAGACATCAGAGTTCTTATTGACATGATTTGGGGGTAGAAAATTTCATCATCACAAAGATAAGTAAATCTTATCTTTCTTACACTATTTATCCTTGCATTACCAATCAACCTTCCTTTTAGGATCTGTCAATGTTCCTATTTCTGTATTTCCTTCAGAAGTGGCCCGTCTGATGCAAGCCCCTAGTTGTATAAGGTTGTCCACTATAAATTTACCCATGTTCCCTAGAAGTCCTGATCTATTCAATTACCAAATGCATCAACATTTGAGCAAAAACACTGAATATTCCAAATTTCTCTCTTAGTTTTGTCTAACATGTATGGCTGTGACTTAGAAGGAAACAGTTATTGCCTTCCCTTTTGTGAATAATATACAAATGTTCACAAATTATTCTAGAGTATCTTTGCACTGCTTTAGTAGATATCTTCTTGTTTTGTTTTTTAGCTAAGAACCTTAAAATTCTTTTCCCCATATGGGTTTTTCATCTTCTGATAGCTTAACAGGCCACTACTCCAAAATTAAGTATTACAATGCTAGAAATACTCTGTGTGGTTTTATTTTTTAATTTTTAGTTTACACCCATGTCTTACTGGGTGTTCAGACAATTCTGCTGACTACATATAATTTGTATCAGGCCTGTCTTCTCCTTTTTCCCCCTGACATCTGATTTGGGTATTAACTTCCTATCTAACTGCATTAGCTACTCTCAGTTTTGAGCCTATGCTACTGGCTTCCTCCCATTCTCCCATTCCATCTTCCACAATTCTGATCAAATTTGTGTTCTAAAACATAACTTAGGGTACTTCTTTGATTAAAGTACTTTCATAGTTCTTCTTCGCCTTTGGAATATCAAAATAACAAGGCATACAAATTCCTTTATTCCCTGACCCTTGCCTATCTCTTTCTTCTCAATTTTCCTTTTTTCTTACAATTATACACTGTTTCTAGCATCCTGAATTTTACAGTGATATATAGTAGAAATTCAATGGGAAAAAATCAAGAGACAGTGATGATAATAAATGTTAAAAGGTTAAAGAAAATTTATATAATGTGTCCATGAAATTCTTCACTGAAAAAGTGATGTTTTACTATATAGTGGAAGGGAGAAAGGGAGTGAGTTATTTGGAAATCTGGGGCAAGGGCATAGAATCAGAGAGGGACAGATTCAGGGGCCCTGAAGTGGGAGCATCACTGCCATGTTTAACTAAAGCCAGAAGGCCAGCTGTCTCAAGAGAGTGAATGAGAGCCACAGTAGTGGGAAAGGAAGGTTGTGGGGTTAGTTCACACTGGCATGTAGGTCAGAGCAAGGGCTTTGGATTTTATATAAATGAGATGGGAGGTAATTAGTATATTTTGAGCAGAAGAGTGACATGATTTGTTTTGTATATAGTAAGGATAACTGGCCACTGAATTATAGACTGAATAAAGATTAAAGAGCTACCCGGGTGGAATCAGAGAGAGATTTAAGAGGCTTTTGCAATAATCCAGGTAAAGTCGAATGTGTACCAGACCATGGGGGCAGCTGCAGAAATTGTTACAGATAGTAGACTCTGACTAAATTGTTTACTGGGGAACCAATGGGATTTGCTGATTACATATAGCGTGGATGGAGAGGATTCAAGGGCAACTGCCAGGTTATTAGCCCGATCAACCAGAAATAGGACATTTTAACTAACCGAGATAAGGAAGACTAGCAAAAGGGGAAGTTGAGTGTGGGATATCAGAACCCAGTTGTGAATTTGTGGTGTTGTAGGTAAATATTAAACACCCCAGGGGGAAGATAGGGTAGGATGTTGGATAAATAGGTATGGACTTCAGGGAAGAAGTCCAGGTTGGAGAGATACAATTGACTGTAGATAGTATTTAAGCTCTGTGACTGGCTGAGGATGGGGATGAGCATGTGGAAGTAAAAATGGTTTAAGAACTGAGTTTAGAACTCCCAAATGTACAGGTTGGAGGAATGAAGAGGAACTAGTAAAGGAGCACAAGGAGCAGTCAGAAAACCAGGTGGAAAGCCAAGAAAACACAAGTTCTGGAAGCCAAGTAAAGAAAACATTTCAAGACAGAGAAATCCTCACTGTGCCATATGCTGGGATGGATCAAATATAGTGATGAGTGAGAGCTGTCCACTGAATTTAGCAACATGGAGCTTACTGGTGACTTGGTAGCAACACTTTCTGTGGGTTGGTATGCATTCAGTAGACACAGGATGGGAAGAAGTGGAGGGAGCAACTAATGAAAACTCAATCAAGAAGTTTTTCCCTAAAGGAAATGGGAGGATGGCAAGGTAGGGAAATGGTTCAAAAGATTTTTCTTTGTTTGGGGAAAATTATTCCATTTTTGTATGTTCATGGCAATGATTCAGGGAATGGTAATGCTATCAAAGAGAGAGAAAAAATAAAAATAAGAAAGAGGGAAGGAGATCAAATGAACAAGTGGAAGGGCTGGCATTAGCTGAGTAATTCCTCCACAGGAACAGAAAACATGGCCATATAGAGAAGTGGAAGGGCATAGAGTTGAAGGTGACAAGAGTGATAAGATTTCTGACTGCTATGAGATTTTTAGTAAAGAAAAAAAAAACAGGTCTTCAGCTGAGAATGACCATTGGAAAAGAGATTTTGTCAGCTCAAGAAGAAAGGAATGAAGTATCTAGAAGAGTGAGACAGTGGATGAGGCGGGATACAGTACCAGACTGCGTCATGGGTGTGGTTTAGGTTAGTGACTGTGAACTCAGCATGTTTCACATGCTTATCTTCTTCCATGCTCCCCTGCACAGATGCAGGCACCAAATAGGGAGGGTGCTGATGAAACCTGGGTTGTGTTTCTGCCTAACCTGTCTAATTCAGCTATGGTGGGACAAAGAGGTTGAAGATGAAAGCAAGAGAGTGATTATATTGCTGGGTGCGGTGGCTCACGCCTAAAATACTAGCACTGTGGGAGGCTGAGGAGGGAGAATTGCTTGAGCTCAGGATTTTGAGACTCACCTGAGCCTGAGTGAGACCCCGACTCATAAAAAAACTGGAAAAACCCAGCCAGGTGCCATGCTGAGCACTTAGAATCCCAGCAACTTCTGGAGGCTGAGGCAGCGTCCTCACAGCCTGAGTCTGAGGTTGCAGTGTGTTATGCACTCTGCTCAGGGACATAGAGTGGTGGGCCTCTGTCTCAACAACAACAACAAAAATCAAAGAAATAAAAAATAAGCAAGGAAATAAAATAAACCAAAAATTAAAAAAGAGAGAGAGAGGGATTATAAAGATTGATGATGAAATCAAAGTCAAATAAGGAGGAATATGAGGACACAAAGGGAATGAAGAAGAGGAAAAGGTGATAGAATCAGCAGACTGAAGGTTGTAATCATGTAGAAAGGTTGTTTTTTTTCTTTGCTTGTTTGTTTATTTTGAGAGGAGAGTAGAAAAAATAAGATAAAAAATATGAAGCTATATTGGTTAGGGCCCTGCAGAAAACAGATTGCATATTCAAATGGGGCATTGTGGAAGATTGATAAAAAGACTTCACAAGTGTAGTGTAGAGCTTAGGAATCTCATATGGATAAGTAGTGCAGTACCCTGGGAACATTAATGGGAGACCACCTTGAAGCTTGAAGGGGCAAGAGCAGGAAAGTGAAGCCTAAAGAAGGTAGTAGCTACAAGGAGTGGATCATCTGACAGGATTCCAAGGCAACCCACTATTACTGGCAGGGGGGGATTTGAAAGCTGAATTCAGTCTCCTGCCCTCTATTTTTCTAAAACAATTCCCATTAGCCAAATCCATTGGAAAACCTGAAGGCAAGGGAGCTTTCTGATGTGATTCTGTGTGGAATGCTGAGTGGGGTAAAGTAAGAGAAGTGGTGCTGGGGCTGGGGGTGAGGGTGAGGGTGAGGCAGAGATGTTATTCAGTACAAGGATGATAGAGTCAGGATACTGTTGTTATGGGTTGAATTGTGCCCCTTTTCCCACATTCATAGGCTGAGATTCTAACCCCAAATATCTTAGAGGGTAACTGTATTTGGAGACAGGGTCTTTACAAAGGTTAAAATGAAGTCATTAGGATGGGCCGAATGCAATATGATGGGTGTCCTTATAAGAAGAGGAATTTTGGACACACACATGAAGACATGGATGACAATGTGAAGCCACAGGATGAAGATGCCTATCTATAAGCCAAGTAGAAAGGCCTGGGACAGAGTTTCCTCATGAGCCTCAGAAGGATCCACTGACATTTTCATCTCTGATATTCAGCCTTCAGAACTGTAAGAAAGTAAAATTCTGCTCTTTAAGTTCCCCATGTGGTACTTTCTTATGGAAAACCTAGCAAACTAATACAATTTGGAGATGAGATTGTTAATTATTTGTTATTAGTAATGGCAATAGTTATTGGTAATAAGAAGGTTAACAGTATGAGCATGGAACTTTTTGGTTGAGAAAGGGTAAAGGACAAGCCTGTAACAAAAGTGAAGGTAAAGAACTGAGAAGGTCCTTCCAAGAAGTTCCAATAATTCTAGATAAAAAACCAGGAATTATTAGAGAAGTGAGATTAGGGAGACCAGTGGTTCCTCAGGAATTTAAACAAAGGGCAGACTTATAGGAAGGTCATGAAACAGGGGGTGGTGACTGAAGACCACCCCCTGGTAAAAGGAGATATTCTATGATCTTAGTTTGCTGACATGAAGTTCAATCTGGGCAACTTTATAGTGGAGGGAAGGAGAATTCTCTGTAACAGGCAATAAGGAAAAAGGATGCCTCCATAAGAAAAAGAAAACAACCACTCCTGGAAATGATAGAGAGGAAGCATCCATTTATTTATTAATGTAAAGATTTATTGAGCACTACTCTGGACACTTAGATTGCATCTATGAAAAAAACAAAACACTAAAATGCCTGCCATTATTGGGGAAAACAATAAATAATAAGCAAGAAACAATAAATTATGTGGGATCTTAGAACACGATAGGTATCATTGGAAAAAGTAGCACAGATAAGGAGAGGGGAGAGCACGAAGAAAGGTAAGGCTTGAAAATTATTTTTAATTGAAATAATAAGCAATTATTAAGAAAATGAATCTGCTAAAAGAAAGACTCTTGAATAAAGTGCTTTACATGGGTGATAGCTGCTGGTTGAGATTACTCTGAGCCTGGGAGAAGGGATGCTATGGTTGGCAGGCTGAGGTTCATGAGGGCTGGGACAGAAGCTGAAGGCCATCTCCACAGGTTGAGCAATGCTGTGGAGATGAACCATCCCAAATTCACTTCCAAACCCCACTGAAAGAATTTATCACCAAAACCCAGTTTTTTTTTTGTTTGTTTGTTTGTTTGTTTTTTTGGTCTTTACTTTCCCCTTTCTCTGCTATTTCCTCTTCCTATTTCTTTAGGGATCATATAATGCCAGGATTTTCTCTTCAGCCAGATTCCTTCTCTCACTATACATATTGCCACCTGGTTTCACCCATCCACTATATTCTCATGATTCCAGAATGTACATTTTCATCAATTTCTTAAAGAAATCAGTGTTGATCACACCCAAAGGTAAATTTGTTTCTCCTCAAACTTGTTTTTCTTTCTATATTATCTATTTCAATGGCTTTACCATCCATCCAGTCACCCAATCTAGAAACTGTGCTGCCATCTTGAACTCCTCCCTTATTCTCACCATCATTCCTATTTCAGCTCCACCTCCACCTCCACCTAACTGATGTATTAGCTTTAGAAACACCACTTGCATCACTCAGCTCCACTCTCTCCATTTTTGCTGACATTATTTAGTAAAAGCTATGATCAGCTTTTACATGCATCTCACAGAGGCAAAGACAACTTTCTAAAAAGCAGATGGTGCTATTCAGATGTTACTACAAGTAATTTCTTCTTCCACCATGACCTGGCCACCCAAGAACAGAGCAACAGTTTCTGAAAGCTAAATAATTAAAAGTAATATATTCAATATTTTTAATATATAAATAGTCAAGATGATATATTCATTTTACTAGCAAATCCCTTGTTTGGCAATTAAAAGGATAAAGGAGTTTACAATTTTGAGGTCCTATATCTAGCTTTTAAGTCTTTGTTTACATGAACTCACTTCTTTAGGAATTTATCTTATCCTTGAAATCATCAGTTCCAGATTTAGAGTTAAGGAAAGTAAACAGAGATAGGTAATAATGACTGGAAAGTAGACAATTTATAATTTTAGCATTTGGAAATGCCGTCTTTTCTAATATTAATTTTTAAATCTAGTGCTTCATAAAGTTTAAATAAATAAGACAGCACATATTGACATGCACCCAAGAAGAACTGTGCAAACATTTCCCTTATGTTGATACTGTGAGCACTTAATTTTCTCAGAATGTTCAAGTTTGGCATCACTGGGATTATGGGAAAGTCTAAAAGGTTTCAGAATTATGGCTTCGGATTTCACATTTTATTTACCGCGAAATGAGATCAAGTGCTGTGGAAATGTTCTTGAAAATATATCTTTTATTATTTTGAGCTGAAAGCTTACAACCTGAGACAAGAAACTAGTTGTGTAACATTTATCTCAGGAAAAGAGTTTGTGAATTGCAGTACAAATCTGGACCACGGTTTGACAGGGACAGAATTTAAACGTCATTACAATAATCAGAATTTTTATGTCATTAGTTCTTAATCCTTACCTCTACACTTAAAGTGTGTTCTATAGATGCTGAGAACCCTGAACAGGTAAAGTTTTATAGAAGGCCAAAATAGAAAATCAAATAAAAAACACTATTGTCATTTGACATCTGAGAGCACTAGTCTCTCTCAGTCCAACATGTATTATCACTGCAGTTTGAGATACCGCAAAGAAACAATATTAACTTTTCATCTGTCTTTATATAGATCACAATATTTTCATAATTCAGAAATTGCTATCAATGTTTCAATTATTGTTTTCAACATGTAGCTCTACGTGCTTTTGAAATTTACACAGATAGTTTCAAACTATTTGAAAAATAAAGGTATGTTTTTAATTTAAAAAGAAACATCAGCAAGAGAAAGTGAAGTCATCCAATATAAATGATGTTCTGAAACATTTTGGCACAAATAGGAATAGAAAAATAAGGGGTGGTTGGGGTCAAAATGAGGTTCACTCTCTTTTATATGGGAAGAGTAACTGCATGTTTTTGTATTGTGGGAAACAATCTTGTAGAGAGAGAAAATTTTGAGAAATAAAGACAAAGGGAAGAATTGCTGGTGAATACAGTCTAGTGCACACAAGGAGAAGGTAACTTAAGATAACAACGTTTCACTAAAGACAGAGTCCACAGGTAAATGCTAGTGAACTGACGATATAAAGAGGGGAGAGCTGGAAATTCCTTTTTTGTAGTTTCAATTTTCTCAGTTATAAAGAAAGAAGGTTCTAAATTGACACTGAGGATAGAGGAGAAAGCATTGGAAATTTGGAGAAAGGAAGCTTGGAGAAGAGTAGGAAAAGGAAAAATGCAACATTCAGGCAGCTTTGTGGCTCTGTTGAGATTCAAGGGCATCAAGCATGGTTTCATGGTTTTCTCCAACCACGTTCAACTGTTCCAGTACAGCCAGATTTTAAACAGGTGAACTGTTGAGTTAATAGTGCTGTGACGTGCCAAGAGAGAGCAAAGCAAGTGAGGTAGGGCTGATTACTCGGGATGACAGTGGATTGGTGCTGCACAAGGAGCAAGAATGAAACAAAGAAGGTGAAAGCGAGTGAGAAGGGGGTAGGATCACAAAACTGGTGGTTCCAATGGGTTTGGAGGATTGCTGAAGTCAGAGAAAATGGAATGTGTGGGAAAGGAGGAAGGCGGTGGTAAAAAAAAGAAAAAGGTAAAGGAGATTGGAATTGCGTCAAGGCTGTGTTTATTTGTAAAGGCTAGTAGGGGTAGTGGAGACAAGTGGACAATAAGATTTTTAGAGGAGAGGGTTGTTATGAACTGAGGCTGCAGGGAATTAAAAGTAGTATCTATGTATAAATAAACCTTCAGACGAGATCAGCAAGCCAGGAAGAAATATTTGGATTTCTATTTGGAAATCTATTGTATTTATGATGGGGTTGCCACAGAGGAAAGCATCAGTGAAAAATGGGGTTCAAAAATGGACAAAAATGTTCAGAAAAGGGAGGAAGGATAATGTAAAAACTATAATGAGGAGCAAATGGAAACACCTATCCCAAACTCCAGGCTTGATAATAAGAGGGAGAGGGGAGAGAAACCAATCAACCAACATACTCTTCTCAAGCGGCGCCGCCCCCCCCCCCGCCGGGGCGGCGGGGCGGGGACCTGGATCGCACGAAACCGGGGCACACAAAGTACAATTT
>CAUYPK010030807.1:0-15031 GCA_963574355.1 Loris lydekkerianus
TAGAGTATAAGGGTTTGAACACAATAATTAAGAAAATGCCATGAAGGCTATGTTAACCAGTTCGGTGAAAATATTTCAGACTGTATATGGAACCAGCACATTGTACCTCATGATTGCATTATTGTACACAGCTATGATTTAATTTAAAAAAAAAAGAAAAAAGAATGTTGCGGTTAGTAGGAAAGGCTGCCCAAGGGCTGTCAAGGGTCGGAAGGACAGGCTTCAGGGAAGCTTGCCTTGAACAGAAGGGAAGGGAAGAAAGCACTGAGACTGTCATGAATAGAAGTGAAGGCTACACAGAACATTGGCATGTACGAGAGGGAAGGCTGCTCCTGGATTGTCCAGGACAGAAGAGGAGCCTGGAGAGAGACTTGCCATGATGGAGGGAAGAGTGCACAGAAGCTGACCATGCACAAAAGCAAAGGGCACACAGAAGCACATCACAGGGGTAGCGGCGGTTTCTCAGAGCCCTGCCATATGAGTGAACACAAGAGTGACACAGGTTGCTGTGGATGGAAGGGAGGGGGCAGAGGGGCTTGTGCTGGATTGAAAAGCAGGCTAAACAGAGACCGTCATGGATGGAAGGGAACCCCAAACAGCAGCCTGCCTGGGGTGCAGGAGAAAGGGCACAGAAGGGTCACACTGTAGAACAGGTCACTGTACAGATAGATGCCTGTCATCCATGGAAGGGAAGGCCACGTAGACACTTCCATGGAAGGAGGAGGAAGGCTACAGAGGGGTTTCTCGTGGGTGGGAGGGAAGCTGCATGCACAGAAGCTTCTCATGGATGTTAAGGAAGGCTGCACCCAACGATGTCATGGGTGGAAGTGAGAGCTGCGGTAAGTTGTCTAGTATTGGAAAGAGAGTCCAGTATTGGAAGGATGCAGAGTCGCGCACAGGCAGACCACGGGGAGGCTAGTTCCAGACTGGAGGAAGGCTGCCCAGAGACTTGCTACAGGTGGGACAGAAGGCTGCAGAGGGTGGGTGGACAGAAGTGGAGGCTGGCTGGACACTTGATGCAGATGGAAGCCAACACAGAGGCCTCCTGTGGATAAAATGACGGCTGTATCATGGCTGGGAATGGAGGGCTGACGGACAGTTGTCATGGATGAAAGGAAAGAGTGAACAGTGGCCTTTCCTGAGTGGGAAGGGAGTCTGCATAGAAGGCAAGGTTGCTCAGAGGCTTGCAGTGGGTGGGTGGGAAGGTGCAGAGGGGCTCCCACAGATTGGGGGGGGGGGAAGCACAGAGCCCTGTCATGGAAGAACAGGGAAGGCTGACCAGTGAACTAACATGGAGGGAGAGAGAGAGGGCACAGAGCTTGTCATCGGTTGAAGGACTTTGTACAGGCACTGTCCTGAATGGAAGGGGAAGCTGCAGCAGGGATTGTCATGGGTACAAGGACAGGCTTCAGACAGACTCGTCCAGATTGGAAGGGTAGGCAGCACTCAGGCTTCCCTTGGATGGGTGAGAAGGGTGACATTGGCCTGTTATAGGTGAACAGGAAGGCTACACAGTGTCACAGCCAAAAGGAGCCAGTTGCATAGAGGCTCGTCATAGATTCAAGGGATGGGTGCATCTTTTTATAGATGGAAAGAAAGGGCCAGGCACGGTGGCTCATGCCTGTAATCCCAACCCTCTGGAAGTCCAAGGTGAGTGGATCTCTTGAGCTCAGGAGTTGGAGATCAGCCTGAGAAAGTGAGACTGCATCTCTACTAAAAATAGAAAACTAGCTGGGCATGGGGTGGGGGGGGAAGGGTACTTGTAGTCCCAGCTATTCAGGAGGCTGAGGCAGGAGAATCACTGGAGCCCAGAGTTTGAGGCTGCTGTAAGCTGCAGCACCACCACACTTCTCAAGGGAAAAAAAAAAAAAAAGAAAGAAACCAAGCTGCACAGGGCTTCCCAGAGGTGCATGGAAAGAATACGTGGGGCCTGTAGTGGGGGTGAGCACTCTGCAGCCCGGCCTGTACTAAGGGGTGTTCTGACATTTTCCATGGATGGGAATGGAAGTCTGTGCTCCTGCTGCTCATGGACAGAAGCGAAGGCGGTACAGAGCCTCGTTGCAATTGGGAGTGGCTCTTTGTGGATGGAAGGGAATACTGCACAAAGGCTGTCATGAATGACAGGAAGTCTTCACGGGGACTGTCATACGTGGGAAGGAAGGCTGCAGAGACAATTGCTAGGTATTGGGGAATTCAGGACAGAGGCTTGGTGTGCGTGGCAAGAGGTATGCCATAGGGGGAAGGCTCCCAATACCTGGCTGGGAGGAAAGGGTGCACAGAAGCTCATGTAGGATGGATGGGAATGCTGAGCAAAGATTTCTGTTAGTGGTGGAAGCGAAGGGTGCACAAAGGGCTGTCACCACTGGGAAGGGACAGCTGCAGAGATGTTGCTGAGGGTGAAAGAGAAGGTTGCATAGAGCTCTGCCGTGGAATGGAAGGAAGGGCTGTGCAGAGGCTTATCAAGATGGAAGGGAGTGGTATATGGAGGCTTGTTGTGGGTGGATAGGAAGGCTGCACAGAGAGCTGAATGGAAGGAAGAAATGTCTGCCCAGAGACTTGGTGCGGATCGAGAGGAAGGATGCACACAGGTCTGTCATAGATTGAAGATAAGGCTGTGCAGAGCCCTGCCGTGGAAGAGGAGGCATGGCACGGGGGAAGGGAGGAGGAAGGGAGTCTGTACAGAGCTTATTGTAGAAGGAAGGACGTCGCCCAGGGCATAGGGAAGGCCACTAAGGAGATGTCACTGATGGACTGGAACATGTCACAGAGGTGCATCGAGGGAGGCTGCACAGAGCCCTGCTTTGGGTGGGGCTGCTGCATGAGGTTTAGTGCAAATGGTAGAGAAGGCTGCACGTGGCCTGCCGTGGGTGGGGACGGAAGCCTGCACGGATGCTTGTTGTGGAAGGAAGGGACGGCCACAGAGATGGTTTTCATGAATAGAAGCATAGACTGCACGTACTGTTGTCACAAGTAGGGTGGGAAGGCTTCTCAGCAGCCTGTGTGGGAGGAAGTGCATAGGGCAGTGTTGACTGCCCGACGTGCGAACATGGCTAGAAAGCTCTGGCTCCCTACACTGGTTTTGGATACTGTGCCCTGTTGCAGTATACTTCACTTAGGGATACGCAGAAACAAAGCCAGCAGCCTACGGGCAGCAAAAGCCTGAAGCCAATGCTTTCATCCCACTGGGGAGATGCTCTTGACACAGCCCCACCCTCAGGAACTCTTGAGGTGGTGGCAGCGTATTCATCTCCTCGTCTAAACCAGAGGGACAGTGCCAGGGAGTGCAGGGCTCGCTGGGGGGCCAGAGGGACAGGTCACAATGCCAGGGAGTGCAGGGCTCACTGGGGGGCCAGAGGACAGGTCACAGTGCAGGGGCACACGGAGCTCGCTGGGGCGTAACAGGCCAGCAGGTCTGGACGAGGCCTCGGCCTGAGTCCCAGCCCTGCCTATGGAATGGGGACTCACAATTTTCTTTATTCACTTAAGGGGTGTGTACCTTCTAACTTAGAGGGTTCTCCTGGGAGTTAAATGAGATGATACTCACTGTGAGTATAATCCAGTGAGTTGTAATCACCTAAGAAATTAGTTTTTGAATGGCGTGGAGTTCTAGAATAATCTATCACCTGCTTTATGTTGTAAACGTGTCACTCTTGGCTACAGAGACACTGAGACAGTGTTGTAGTGACACTGGAGATGAGGGTACGGACTAGACTATTCTGGAGATGAGACTTGGGGGTGGCTGAATGCAGGTGGCAGAGGTGGGAGGG
Organism: Loris lydekkerianus; assembly: GCA_963574355.1. Lineage (NCBI taxonomy): Eukaryota > Metazoa > Chordata > Mammalia > Primates > Lorisidae > Loris > Loris lydekkerianus. The sequence continues at coordinate 3,768 of CAUYPK010030807.1, forward strand.
GGCAGTGCTCTGGGCATAAGCTGGGCTGGCTGGAGGTGGTGGAGGGAATACCTGCCTGGTCCCTGTGGGCTTATGAGTGCCTGCTGGCTGCTTGTCCAGGAGTGAATGGCCTTTCTAGAGCTGGCCACCCCGCTGCTATGCCAAGGAGCAAGGGCAGAGTCGTGCACAGGCAGACCACGAGCTGAGAGCAGGAAGGCCAGAGTGAGCCAGAGCAGCCATGGGAGCACAAGGCCCCAAGCTCTGAGCCTGAGCAGAGGCCATGTGGGACTGCAGAGTGCCCTTGAGCAAGGAGAGCTGGATGAGGCTGCACACAGGGACCAGAGGAGTCCTGGCTGGCCTCTCGTTCTCATGACAGCTCTGCGAGATGGGGCCCTGCTGACCACATAGTAGACCCCACGATGCCCTGAGTTCAGCCCCCTCTTAGTTGCCTACATTGACAACTAGCTTACTCATGAGAGTGGCAATTCCTAACACACACTCTCACATCTGGCCGTTGTTCCCATTGTACAGATGAGGAAAATAAGGGCCAATGAGATGAAATGACTTTGACTTTGCCTTCAAGGCTAAGAGACCGGACATACACTGATGTGGGTGCTGTGAAACCCTTCAAAGCCATGTAGACCCTTATATCTACATGGCCCGAGGATGGCCCAAGAGGCCATCCTCAGTGCAGTGGACATTTCTTAGGTGGGGTACAGGACTTATTTCTCAATTTGGAAAGTTCACATGGTGCTCTAGGTACCTTTATTTGTCCATTTGAAGAGCAGATGTTTGCAAGGCATTGTTTCTTTAAAAAAAAAAAAAAAAAAAAAAACAGGAACTGTTGTGTGTGTTGTAAACAGGGCAGTGGCTGGGGCAGGGCTGGGCTGAACTTGGATAGAGCAGTTTGACTCCAGGCCTAGCCCTGCCTGGCTTCAGAGAACCTTCTCATTTCAAAAGCTGTGCTTTCCCTGCCTTATCCCATTTACAGCCCTTTTGTAGACAAGTGGGTGAAATTTCTTCCAGTTGACATTTGCCTACCATTCTGTTTCCTAGTATTATCCCTGATAAATTCCAGAGGAAAGAGCTTCCAATATCAACCTGGAGGTGATACTGGGGTGGAGGGATAGGTTTCCCCGAGGCCCAGCTTCTCCTGAGCTGGTGTCCACTGGGTGTTCTGTGAGGTTTGCCACAAATGCACAGGGGCCTGTGTTCAGGAACCTGTAGCTATAGGGGAACCTATGAGGAGGGGACAAAGCCCTGTGTGTTCCTTTGTGGTCTACAAAGTATCAGTTTCTGCATTGTGTTTCTGCACAGGGCAAGGTCAGCCAACTGACCTCTTGCTCCAGGACAATTGGCCACATGACTGAAGCTGGGACACTGTGCCTGTGCCTGTCTTGTCCAAGGCTCTTCTTTGCACGTGGGTCAGTGAGCCCCACAGAGAGTTATAGCTCATGACAGCTCTGTTTTATTGAACTGGAGTTTTGCCCCAGCACAGAGGTCTGATGTATACCCACTGGCTAGTACAGTGCAGCCAGGGGCCAGGGTCACCAGGGCCCCATGGTGGCAGGGTTTGTACACTGCTTCAGAGGAGTGGAGCAGGGGTTGCCTTAGAACCTGTGCCTGCCTGGGGGCCTGACTCCAGAGGGGCAGCATGGTTGGGAAGGATGGAAGACAAGAAGCTGGTAGGAAGAGACTGCAACGTCCATAAGAGGAAAGAGCCCAGGAGGGCTGGCAGTGCCCCTAAGGTACCAGATTAACCTACAGGATTTACCCTGCAAGGGGAAAAGACGGCATGCCACACCTTGCACGGATAGAGAGTCTGGCAGGAGTGTCCAACCCACAGCCTATGGGGTGCATACAGATTAGGTGAAGACTTTTTTGCTTATCTGTGGTGGCAGATAATGACAAAATTTATGCACAGATTTTTTTTTGTTTTCTCATCAGTTTTTGTTAGTGTTCATGTATTTGTGGCCCAAGACAACTGATTCTCTTCCAGTGTGGCCCAGAGAATCTAAAAGGTTGGACACCCCTGGAACAAAGAGGGGATGTAGTTGGAATGGATGGAAGGCAGAAGGTCCAGGTCTAAACTGTGCCTTAAAGCTCCTGAAAGGCTCATCAGAAGAGTTGGCACCTAGTCAGTCCACAGTCTCAGAGAAGACTTGTCTGAGATGAAATGCTGCAAGGGCGGCTATCCCCTAAGGAAAAGGCAACTTTAAAAGGCCTAAACTAAACATATCCACATCAGGAGGTTCTTAAATACAAAAGTGGAGCCATTCGTAAGCCTTCAGAGAGGCCTTGGGGGCTGCCCCATGATGCCTCAGCTGCCTCTGCGGCAGCAGGTGGGAAGGAAACCAGTGGATGGTGCTGCGAAGGCCCGGGCGGAAAGGGCTACATCCGAGGATGGTAGGTTAGTGTGGGGAAAAGACCCTGCATGTCCTCCTGAACAAGGAAGAAGGCTCTTAAAAAGGCTTGGTCTGTGCAGCACAGACGTGAATCATATCTGTGACCCCAGGAGCCAGAGCAGGGTGAGATTAATGGACCAGTGGCCTCCCTGGAAATGGGAAGGCCCTCTCTCCTGTCACAACCTTTTCCTTCATGGCTACCTGGCAGCACTGGGCATCTGCCCTGAGCCCACACGTTCCTCCCTAGACTAGTGATTTTTAACAGGTGTGCTAGGATCTCAGGTGTGCTGCAAAAATTTTTAAAAGATTGTTGATTAAGTTATTTCTGAATGAAAGAAGTTCAAAGTATAGTAAGTAGATTTTTTTTGTTTTACTGTTTTGTTTTTTTTTTATCAACATAATTTAAATGTGCCACGGAAGTTTAACTATAAGTTCATGTGTGCCGTGAGATAGAAAAGGTTGAAAACACTGCTCTGGGCTGTAGTTAGTTCATGCCCTGGGAATGAGCTGTGTACTGGTCTTAGCTAAACACAATCATCTCACTCTTCTCGTTGGTGATGGTTTTGGGGTGGGCTTTTGACCCAGTCTTGGCCAGTGGGTAAGAAGGAAGCTGGGAGTGAGGTTTTAGGCTAAGGTTCTTCTACCTCACAAAATGAGACAGCAGAGTGGCCTGTTCCTCCCTGCTGTCCTGCAGAGGGTTGGCACAGGAGGAGAAGGGGAACCCCCAGGCCTGGGTAACATCACCGAGCTAGGTTGGCAGTATAGACAGTGCCACCTCCAGACTTATGGAGTGACCAGGTATAACAGGGTCTCACGTCCTGAGCTGCTGTGTACTGTGTTGCCTGCTGCCTTAGCTGCTGAACTCCACTCCTGTGGGTTACTTAGAGTAGAAATGGTGCTGCCTGGTCCAGCATCTACTGCACGGCTGCATGCCACAAGCAGAGAGGCCACAGATGGGAGGAAGAGCTGGCATAAAGATGTCTTTTACCACTACACTAGTTTTCTGCATTTTAATAGCTCCTTCTGATGCCCTCAGATGTGAGCAGGGTTGAGTTCTGATAACTGTCAGGTATTGCAGGCAGTCTGCGGCCAAGAAGGGTGGTGTGTGAGCATGGCTTCAAAACTCACCAGAAAACAAACCAGTAGAAACAGTACAACCAAAATCGTGCCAATCAGCAGACCTGCCTCTCCCTGCCCAGCTGTGCGGCCTTCACTTCTCTGTGCTGTGGTTTCCTCATTTGTAAGAAAAAGGGAGCTGCTACAAGGCAGGCTGAGAGAGGGTGTCGGCAAGTGCCTGCACACGTGGGCGGGAGTCACATTTCGTGGGGTCAGAGTGTGTGTGTCATAGGGTGTGAGCATGAGTGGGTGTGTGTGCCAAGAGTGTGAGGGTGAGTGTGCCAGGGTGTGAGTGGTGTATGTGCCAGGGTGTGGGTGTGTGAGTGGGGGTGTGCATGCCAGGGTATGAGTGGGTGTATGTACAAGTGTGTGGTTGTGAAAGCAGGTGTGTGTGTGTGTGTGTGCACGTACATTTTTGGGGGGGCAGGGGTGGCCAGAGAACCTGGAAAGAGGCAAAATTTCCCCAAGGAGGCTGGGCTGGTGATCAAATTTAACATAATACATATTTCAGTTTTTATGTCATTTGTTTTGTATTCCACATTTTAAAAAAGTAAACATATTCATTTTTTGTTGATTCTAAAACTACTTTGATAAAGGGAAAAAAAATGTAGTAAAGTGCCCTGAAAGATTACTGAGATTATCTCTAAGAAGTGAGATTCAGAAAATGTTTTACTTATTTTTTAGATATTTCTGTAGATTTTCAGTTTTCCTTGTTCCATAAGTATTAGTTTAAAATCAGGAGAAAAAATTTCTGAATGTGTGTGAATCACATGGTTACAGTCATGGGTAAACCACAGGCCCAGAAGGGCCCTGGGAAGCAGTTGACCTGCGCACAGCTGTGAGGGCCACTGGGGAGGGTGCCCCAGGGTTGCCCGTCCTCATGGGGGTCCTTACCCTGGGGCCCAACCAGCAGACTCTTCTCATGGGATCAGGGAAGGAGCCAGGTGTGGAGTCCCAGACCTGCAGCTCTAATGCTCAGTGTCTGGTGTGTGGTCCTGACCCGCCAGCTTCAGCTAACTCTGTGAGGGTCTCATTCCTAGAATGGGAAACACAATGCTTTTCTTGGAGAGTTAAAGGGATGCCAATGGAGGTGAGGAGCTTAGCTCAGCATCTGGCAGGTCCTTGTTGGGTGAGTGTGACCTGAGTACCAAGCCCTTTCCTCCCGCAGGCCACGCAGGGTGGAGCCAGTGTGCTCGGGCCTGCAGGCCCAGATCCTCCGCTGCTACCGAGACCACCTGCATGAGGTGCTGCTGTGCTCAGACTTGGTCAAGGCATACCAGCACTGTGTGAGTGCTGCCCGTAAGGTAAGCTCCAGAGCCTGGGTGCCTGTGGGAGCAAAGATTGCTGTGCCGTCCCTGCTAGAGGTCTCCAAACTTGCTGAGGGAGGGAGTCTGAGGCTTAGGTCTTCAAAGTCTCCATCCACCTGCTGCTCTCCTCAATACCTAGACTAGGAGGAGGTGGGTCCTGTTAGCTTCTCCTTCCTAGGCTGGGCCAGGAGTGGCACCAGGTGAAGATGGATCCCATCTTCAATGGGCCGGCCCCTAGCAAGAGCATACACGTGCCCTCCATGCAGGAGGGCCACAAGTGCAGGCGGGAGTCCTGCAAGGATGAGATGGCTGGAGGAGGGGCGGGAGTAGGTATAGCCATCCAGAGCTCCTGCCCCCCAGCCCAGCACCTGGGGCCCTGTCTGGCCTCCCTGCAGGGGTCCCAGCTCACCTTGCAGGTGCTCACCAGTCCCCCAACTTACAAAGCCCAACCCAGCCCGCTTTCCCCAACCCTCCACCTGGGACTACTCATCTCCTCCCACCTCCTCCCCGCACTCCCCGGACCCCCGTCCTCTCTCCCCAGCCCCAGCAGTGTCTTCTAAGGCAGGGAGGCTGTTCCAGGGAGTGCCAGGCCCCTCTCCCACCCAGCACATCACTTTCTGCCTAGGGGAGCATCATTCCCTCTAGAGGCTCCCAGCTTGGACTTCACCAGAGTCGGCACGTTTGTTAAAACATACGGAGCAGGTGGTGGGCCAGGGCCTTCTTTCCCACTTGCCAGATGAGGATATTAATGGCTCTGAGTGCTCCTGGTTAGAAAAGCTAAGGTTGGAGGCCCTGTGCTATGGGCCATATCCAATGGCAGTCTCTCTCCCCCACTGAACCACACAGGGTCCTGCAGCCCAGGGCTCTTTGTGAGAGCGTCCCCAGGCCACAGCTCTGCCCCTTTCATGCCTGTATGAATGGCAGGCCACCCTGCCCTGTCCCAATTGTCCCTTCATAACCAGAACAGAGCCCAGCGGCAGCCCCACACAGGGCAGTATGAGGGTGACACCTTGGGCAGGAACATGGAGCTCAGAAATCAGCTTGCTCTGTTTCCAGCTGAGCAGGAAGGGCACCACGCATCCCCGCAGGCCTGGGCAGGAGGAGCTGGGAGCTGGCAAACTAGGCTGGCCTCGCTGTGTAAGCCCTCTGCACCTACAGTAGGTGAAGGTGTGCCCCCAAGTCCTCTCCCCAACCCAAGGACTGGGCTAATTCTAGCACCCTAACTTCACCGAGCCCACTCCTCAGGCCTACAGCCCTGGACTCTGCTTTCCACCCAGCCCCACCTCCCCGCCCCCACAAGAGCACACCTTTAACCACACATCTACTCCATGTCTCTTCACTGGACCAAGGCAAAAATGTGATTACAAGGGACAGCAGATTGCCTTAGATCCAGTGTGTTCTCTGCAGCCCCAGCACCCTGAGTGAGGCACTTGGACACTGCTGGGCCCAGCTGACTCCTTCCCAGCCCTCCCCCGACATTATTAAAGAGGAGATTGGAGACTGAGCAACTGGCAGCAGTGGAGGCCAGCTCCCTGTCCCCTGTGCTGTGTCTGCAGTCTGTGTCTGGGGACAGAGTGTCCCACCTGGCTCCCTCAGGGTCTCCTGCTCAGACACTCAAGTGGCACCCTGTGCATGAGAAGCAGCTAGTGACAAAGGAATTCATGCCACCTTCTGCCACCCTTCCCCTCAGAAAGCTCCCAGCAGAGCCCGGGAGGGTGGAAGGAAGGATGTCTAGGAGGGATTTGCTTCCAGGGGGTCCAGGTGGCATGGCAGAGGCCTATGTGGTCGGGTGTTGGGGGTGGGGCAGCACCACTTCCCCTCCCCAGGAGAGGCCTAGACCCAGAGATGTGGGCCTGTGTGTGGACATCACAGCATGGACCTGGCTGTGCAGCTTTCTTACACCATTGGCCTCTTTCTGAGGCAGAAAATTCCAAGTTCTTAAATAAAAGAAGAGAGGGGAGACCTGGGCAAGGCAGAGCCCCAAGTTGTGTGTCCAACATATTATCATAAGCTCTGAGCTAGCTCCAGTGAGGGCAGAGGAGTGGAGAGGGTGGTGTTCACTGGTGTCTTGTGGGATGACTGAGTGGGGGCCAGTCCTCTGCTGTGCACTGGTGCCTGTGGTAAGAAGGGAAGCCACATGGTTAGTGCCACAGTGAAGCAGCTGCAGGACTATCTGTCAGGAGCTCTGAGAGCCCAGTGGCTGTGGGTCTCTGGGCAGAAGGGGGCTTAACTGAGCTCTGACTTGTTCTCTTTGCAGGGCTGAGAAGCAGCCACCATGCCTGGCCCTGGCAGTGCTTGGAGCCCTGAAGGAAGGACCAATCATGGGACCACAGTCCACAGAGGCCAAGGCCCCTATGTCCTGCCATTTCCTGCCAGGCACCTACTATGCCTCTGAGTTTAGAGCTGCCATGCACTTGGGAAACAGTATGTGCCATTGTCCGAAGACAAATAAAGCAGATGTCTCTGTTTCTGGTCCTTTACTCACTAATAAACAATCATTGCTGCCTCCTCTGCTGGGCATTGGTGAAGCAGAGCCGAATGAGAGAGGCTGCTCCCCTCAGAGAGGGCCTAGCCTCGCAAGGAGATGGCATGTGGACCTCAAAGCAGCGCAGCAGCAAGGCCACCACAGGAGCAGAGTGAGGCGGGCTGAGGGGCAGCAGAGAAAGGACAGCGGCTTCCTGAAGAGGGTGGTGGGCAGGCCAGAAGCTGGGTAGAGCGGATCAGATGTGGGGGCAAGACAGGTGACAAAGCTGCAGAGACAAGGGAGCCAGGTGGGCTGTCCCAATGGGACACCGTCTAATCTCAGGTGGAGGGTGGCCTGAGTAAGGGGGGCTGTGCAGCAGACAGTGCTGCAGTCAGGGGAAGGCATGCTGCCCCTGCAGGCTGCTGGTGGCAGGACTCTGACCCGGGGGCTGATGATTCTGCTGACCAAAACGAGCAGGGCAAGGATTGAGAAGGGCAGATGATAGCCTGGGTTGGGACATGTTCTGCTTAGTTGGTGTCCAAATGCTGACCCTCCAGCTTGTGACCTTTGGCCACATCCCTGACCTCACTGCAGCCTACACCCTGCAGCAAGAGTTCGGGGTGGAGCTTGTGATCCTCTAACAGCTCTAATGGTGACCTTGGGTTTCCTGTTAAGGTTCGTTTGGGGAGTTCCAAGCCATCTGGAGTTGAAAACTTGCAGTCTTCAATCAGCCTTTGTAGCAAAAATGTTTCTGCTTGTCCCCAAATTCTCACACTCAGAGCTCCAGGGAGGGCTGAGGCTTGGGAGTGTCCTGTTGTCTGGGCAGGCAGCATAAAACAGTTTTATTCAACCAAACTGCACACTGGCTAGGGGAGAACAGCACTGTGCGGCTCCCTCTCTCTAACAGAGGTTCCCACCTGTGAGTCGTGACCCTCTTGTAACAATGAAAATATATCACGGCCTTAGGAAGATTGAGAACCACTGCTTTAGAAGTTTCAGGTCACCCTCTCAGAACATACATGCTGGAGTGACCCAAGGCACCCAGGCTGAGCCCTTCAGGGAACTCTGCACCTAACCAACAGGGTCATAGGTCACCTTACTTACAGACCTTTTGGTGATGATCAGAGCCGGAAAGTGCCGAGGCCCTTCTGAGACTCCCTCAGAAGCCTTATCTTCCAGGCTTCACCTCACAGGAATAATGTTCAGATGTCCATCCTCATCTTCAAGCACGTGGGGACTGGGGCCCCAGGTAGGAAGCAGAGTCTGCTGGGTGTATATACCAGTGGGCCAGAGACCACATGAGCCTGTCCAGCTTGCTCTGTCTGAGTGATAGACCTCCTGGTGTAAAACAACACCCATTTTGTGGGGCTCATGGTTCTGCCGAGGTGGAAGTCTCTGGCCTGGGCCTGGGTGGGTTCTGCAGACGGGTGATCTCTAAAGGCCTCACACACAGTGGCTGGCTGGGCCATGCAGTCCCTCCAGGTGCCCCCTCTGCCTCCCTGGGCTCTCCAGGCTCTCCAGTCTCAGGGAGTGAGCACTCTATCCTTTTGTTTCGTTGTCACCTGGTAGCTCATTCTATAAGGGTGTACATTTGGCCACCATGGCCCACAGATCACTGTGCAGTTTTCACCCCCAACAAAGAGCAGAGCTAGGAGCAGGCCCAGGGCAGCCTGAGCAGGACACCTCTCCAGCACAGGCTGCAGATGCAGGGTGTGAGGCCTAGGCAGAGGCTCTTGAGGGGCTCATGAGAACCCAAGGCCTCTCCTTGACTGCCCCTTCTGCAAGCACTCACCCTCAGCTGCCCAGGCCTGTCTTCCCCTGCCTCCCTTCCCCACAATGTCCTTAGCCTTGGACCTCCCCCACATCCCCGTATTCACACATCTCTCCAGGGATCTTGCCGAATGTTCATAAACTTTACTTTGTCTTGGGAATAAGACTTGTCCTACCCCAGCCAGCTGGCCTGTCCTCTCCCCACCTTCACCTCTGTCTCCAGAGCTCCTGGCCCTTGCCACAGACTCTGGCCTGCTCCCTTCAGGCTCCTGCTCCCCCACACCACGTGCCAGGACCTTCTGCTCTCCTTTCAGCATTCCTCAAAGGTCAAGTCTGCCATGGAGCCCTGACCCCTCCTGACACAGGCAGTATAGCTGTGCACAGCCTTCAAGCTACTCACAACAGTGGCCAGGAGGAGAGACTGGGGCAGTCCCTCTGCAGTCCCTGGTACCGGGAGGAAGTTGTCACAGGCCTGATGGGTGAAGGAGATGTGAGGACCATCACCAGCTTCAGTGCTTCCCACACCTGCCGTGTCTAGGTAGGGATGGTGCCTTAATACGCTCACACAGGGACTCAGGCAAGGGGCATGGTGTGCATAAAGAGAGTGCGTTTGCAGTGGGCCGGAGGCCTGCTATACAACCCAACTGAGCTGCCAAGAATGGTCAGCAAGTCCCCTAGGCCTGAGCCTCAGTTTCCTCTTCTGCAGAACAGCTAAAATAATGTCTAGGATTTGTTGAGAACACCTGTGGTCCACCCAGCATTCACCTATCTTTTAGAAATAGTTCCTCAACTTTTCTGCAGGACACCCCTCCCTCAGCCCTCAGGCAGTGACTCCTGTCCCCTACCCTCACCATCACCTGCACGGGAGAGGCTGGCAAAGCAAAGGCAGCAGGCACATGCAGAGCCAGGACATGGAGCCAAAGAGCAGCTGCTGTGCCCCCAGCTCAGCCATGCCTGCGGTTACTTGGGCCAGGGACTTCTCTTTCGGGATCCATACCGGTCACTATAGCAGGAGAGAGTGCTGTCTGGCACGTAGTGCCCTGCCCAGCAGGGAGCATGCTGGCTTACACTGACCCAACTCAGCCACCCAGCAGCTGCCCCAGGCCCGGCTGCAGTGCCACAGAGTCCTGCAGGGGCAGGAGACGAACCCCGTGTGCCTGTGCCCAGGAGAGAGGTTGGGAGGGGAAGGTTTCAGGGACTCCAGACCAAGCCAGTTGGAAGTGGAGCATTTACCACCTCACCTGATGAGCTCCTACCCATCCGTAGAGGTCCAGCCTAGACACCCACCCCTCCGCCCCTCTGCCACAGGCACACTCGCAGGTAGATGCTGGCAGCTCTTCCGTGAGTCTCCACAGCCCTCACCTGTGGACGGAGGCCAGTTCTAGGTGCTCTTGTTTCCTAGATTCTGCTCCCCAAACCCTCACACCCTTGAAGGAGCAGAGTATGTTTAAATATTTGCTTCAAGCCCAGCCCTGGTTTTTATACTGCAAGCAGTTAAATATCCTCTCTACCTAATTTCTTTCTGGGGACTCTGGATTGGGTGAGGGATGAGCTCCTGGCTATGCACATGACATGTGCGCTCCTCTCCCTGGGTCTGTGCAGGAAGCATGTATGAACACGTGTGCATTGGTGTGAACAGTCCAGGTGTGTGTGTGTGTGTCTGTGTGCACACACCCACCTCTGCATATTTGTATCCTGCTTTTGTGTGTGTGCGCGCACGTGGGTGTGTTCACACGTGGACCTGTACCTCCCCTGCCTCCATGTGGCTGACGCAGTGGAAGGTCAGTCCGAGCAGTGCTGAGTGAAGGTGGTTGAGGACCCAAGAGGATGGTGACCCAGAGATTGGCAGCAGTGGGAAGCCCCTGTCTCCCAGGCCTGCAGGGGCAAAGAGGCAGGATCGCCTGGTAGAAGCTGGCACCACTCCCTCGGGGGGGCTGGAGCCACAGAAGAGACACAGTGGCTGCAGTGGGCTGCCTGTGTGGAGAAGGTAGGAGGACCCTGTGTCCCCGTTCTATCTTCCAGCCTTCTCAGTGCCTCCCATGGCTGAACTGAGTGGGCAGCGGCCACCTGCCCCACCTACGTGGAGGGCAGAGCAGGCACGTCAGTGGCACTGTTTGGGGCAGGCCTGTTGAGCAGGCACGTCAGTGGCACTGTTTGGGGCAGGCCTGTTGAGCAGGCACGTCAGTGGCACTGTTTGGGGCAGGCCTGTTGAGCAGGCACGTC
>CAUYPK010030814.1:0-54229 GCA_963574355.1 Loris lydekkerianus
AAAAAGTTCACAGGTAAGGCCTTTCCGGTTTGCAGTCTCACTGCTGCTTGTACTCACGGTTGCTGGCGTGATTAGGTTGATCGAACACATGCAGCCACTTGCCAGTTTTCCACTGTTTTTGTCTTCCTCCTGGGGTCCAGAAGTCCCTTGCTGGCTCCCTGTATCCTCAAAGGGATGATCATAGGCAGATCCACCCGCCAGAGATGTCTGGAGTCTCGTCTCCCCAGATTTGCCAAGCCCAGTTACCTGGGATATCTATTTTAATCTCAGAAGAACCACCTGGCTAAAAAGTGGTCCTTTTCAGGGTACAATTCTCTTTAAGGAGATACTTTGTTATTTTCTTTTTGTTGCAGTTTGGCCAGGGCTGGGTTTGAACCCGCCACCCTCAGCATATGGGGCCGGTGCCCTACTCACTGAGCCCTGTTATTTTCTTTTTGAGATAAAGTCTCAAGCTGTCACCCTGGATAGAGTGCTGGGACATCACAGCTCACAGCAACCTCAAGCTGTTGGGATTAAGCAATTCTCTTGCCTCAGCCTCCCAAGTAGCTGGGACTACAGGTGCCCGCCAGAATGCCTGGCTATTTTTTTGTTGAAGTTGTCATTGTTGATTTTAGCTGGTCCGGGTGGGGTTTGAACCCGCCAGCCTCAGTGGCCAGTGCCCTACCCACTGAGCTACGGGCGCCACCCCACTTTCTTATTTTCACCCAAGCTTGGTAACTGGATTAAGAAAAAAAAAAAAAGCAAACAATTTTTTTGCCTGTATAAAAAAAATGTAGCCATAAAGGCATTAGTTATGCACATCTAAAGATCTTTTTTCCCATGTTCTGTGAACAATACTAAGTGGAAAGGGGAGCAAGGATTTTTCTCTTTCTAAACAGTTAGGGTGAGTTAAAAAAACAAAAACAAAAAACCTAAGTTAAAAAAGAAAAACCCTTAAAACCCTTTCTCCTCCCAGGGAGAGCACAGCCTCTCTTAGTTGTATTTGCCAATCAGCTTCCACACACCTGTTTACCCAACAACAGCTAAAAAAGTCAACTCAGAAATACACACCTAACTCAGTGCTGGAAATCTGATCCAGCCACACACGGAAAGAATTTCTTTCTGTGATTCCTGGGCGCCTAAGCTCGGGTGGCTCATTTTCAGCGTATTCTTAAAACCTAGGAAATTGGCAGTCACACTTGTAAGTTAAAAGACTGGGAAACTGGGCCAGTGAATAAATACTTACTTTGGATCTGTACTTTTGATGAAAAAGAAAAAAAAAAAAATCACTGGAAAAAATGAGCCCCTTTCTTCTTTTTTTTTGCTCAAAGCAGTCCAAAGAAAACAAGTTTTGGTTCCCTCCTGTTCATGAGCTCAGTGTTGATCAAACTCCAGCAAAATCAGAGAGACGATCAGAGCCAGACGGGCAGGAGCGAGCCTCGTCCATGTTTCCTAGAGCAGGAGGCTTCACATTTCTTTTTGGCACCAGGGAGAGAGACGCCAGGGAAAGGGACATCTTTGGTCCCTTTCTGCACAGATTCCTACTCAAGCAGCCTCTATCTCACATGGCACCCAAGACCACTCATAACCACACTACGTGTTCTGGACAATCCTATTTGATCAAAGGGGCGTTGAGAGTGGCTCCGCACAGGCATGCCGGCCAGAGCTGAAGGACTTTTTCTTCCTAGGAACACCTACCTGCGTTTGGGCCAAGGATGGACCACCTGGTGCTTTAGCTGGGGGATTAAAACACAATGACCGGTCCCTATCCCCTTCCAGATGCAGGGAGCACAAGTACTGGTAAGCTGTGGAATTTAGTACTGTGCTCAAAAGAGGCCTTGGGAGTCTTGTGGATAAATTAATTTTCTGGCGGATGGCTTCTATTATGCACATTTTCTACTCGAAGTTGTGCCAAACCCAGAATAAACAAACAATGAAATTTGAGTTAATTATACTGTATTTTGAGTTATTTTCCCATCTTTTCTTCATCTATAGCAGTGGTTCTCAACCATCCTAATGCCGCAGCCCTTTAATACAGTTCCTGTGGGTCACGACCGACAGGTTGAGAACCACTGATCTATAGTGTGAGATACAGCAAAACATTTGAATATACAATAGATTACAAGGCCTGCAGTAATGGATTAAAGATAATATGCTTTTATCTATATACAAATATAGCTTAATATTTCACAGATACAATTCGTCACGTTTTGGTTGTTGACAGAGCATAAGCAGTTTCTTATTTTTTAAAATTTACAGTTAGGCTCCTGACGGCAACTCTCTTCCCTTGAACTGAGAGGAAAACTCGCTTTCCCTCTCTTAATAGTGTTTTTGTCTTCTGGAAGAGAGAAGATGGGAATGTTTAGACAAGAAGGTCAGAGAGAAGAAAAGAAAGAAAAGTGAGCAATTCCTAAAAAATACAATGATTTAAAAAGACAACTATGCTTTTGGAATGGAAAGATTATTTATAATCTTCTGTGATTTCTTTATTTTGAGACAAGCAAAGTGCAATGCTCAGAAGAAGTAGGAAGCCTCAGGCAGCATGTGTGGAAAGAACACTAGTTTTAGAATTTCACATATAACCACCCACCAGTCATAGGCTGCTTGGACCACCCCTTCCAGCAACACAGCACTACAAGGAAAATTACGCTTTTGGTGACCTGTTGGTACAAAGCTCCGTGAGTCCACGTTGCTACATTGTGTGTGACATCACAACCCACATGCCTCACAGAATTGTTTTTGGTATGCAGATAGCTGCATAGATGAAGAAAGTGGAGTTTAACTACTGGATCGTCTCAGGGACAGCTAAGCCCTACAGTGCTCATGTATCATGAGATTGACACAGGAGTTCAAAGGGGATGTTAAGGGATGTTAAGGCTTTGGTTTTCCTACTCGGTACTCATCTTTATGTTGTTATTAGTGGTTTGGTGAAATGCTGCTGTGTGAAGAGGTGGCACCCAGAGCTCCCGCTGGGCACACCCCATCTGATGGCTTATGACAGGTGCTCAGGGAGCTATGGGGGCGAAGGGCAGATTAGGGCTGAGCTGGCTGGGCAGGGCTATTGCATGCTGGTGAAAGGCACTTCATCCATTCCCCCTGTTCCCAGTCTGCTCTGTCCCTGTCCTCCCTGAATTCCAAGGACCACTGGTGGGTCTGGGTGGGGCCCTGCTGGCTTGACAGCCTGGCTGGCTGTTGCTTGAGTCAATCTGGGAGTAGAGGGAAGAAGTCCCTCTCTCTGGGCTGAGATCAGGCCCAGAACTCCTGGCTCACTGCTATGGCCACTTCCTGGGGTTGAAACTGGAAGGGACTTGCAGACGATTTTCTGAAGGGCTGTGTGTCACGGGCTTGCCCAGGACCTAGTGGCAGCTTACGGGGTGGAGCTGGGAGTGTCTCCAGCTGGGCCAGGGCATAAAGTCCAGACCAGGAAAAGTGTTCCAAACAGAATGTGAAGTTCACCAAGAAACCAACGGGAGCCAGAAGGTCAGCACTGCATATTGGTGCTAGGAAGTTGTTTTCTGGCACTTCAGAGGAAGGAAGGAAGAGACTGTCTCCGTGCACAGCTGATGTCAGCATTCGCACAGGAGGGCCCGGGCTGGAGGTCAGCTTCAGGGACTATTGCTATGGACATGAGGAGGCTCTGTTTGCAGCAGTGACAGAGGCCACTGGTTGGGAACCCAGGCAACTTTTTTGGAGTTCTAGTAATGATCCCAAGGTAGAGGCCAAATATGACATCTCATATCATATGGGTAGTTGATAAGAACACACCAGATTTTCTCTCAAAGCATGTGGGTCTAAGTCTGTTGTAATTCTGCCAACAAAACGGACAGTTAAATGAGGAGATGAGGAAATTTGCAAATGAGGAGCCAAAAAGGATTCAAAGTGGCCCCTGGTATTAGCCAAGAAAAGTGAACTGAAGAATTTGGGTCACTATCTATGTGATTCACACAATAAATTCATTTTGTCTGTCTTGAAATATTTTGAGAAAAAAGATGATTTTATCCTACATTATCTGGATAATTGCTTCAAATCTCTCGCATTTTAAATAAAGCATTTACATCTTTTCCTCTTAGGTCTTAATTGAGTTAGAGTCCTCAAAGTTCACATAAATGACATTCTTCAATATTAAACAAAACAAATGAAACAAAACCCAAAACACTTTACAGGTGTCATGATCAGGAGTTTTTAGAAGTCTATGGAAGTCCTTGATTGAACTCTTTAAAAACATTCATCATACAATTAATGATAAAAATACTAGTCCAAGGACAATATTCAGCTGTATTCTTCTGGGTTAAACAAACATTCTAAACGTCTGTGACAGGTATCTATGACGCCTTCCAGAAGACTTTACTTAAGGAAGAGTGTCATTTTGGCACACCAGGATTACTGCAAGAAAGTTCTACAAACTCAAGACCCACCATAATAGTTGCTTCTAAAAAATAAGCTACTAGTTTCTTAAATTCTTTCTAAATAGTTAACAAAGTCAGATTTATTTTACCCAATATCTCCAAATTGTCACAAAAATGTCAAATTCCATTCTAGAATGATTCAAGTTACTTGATCAAGTAATATTTCTTTTCTTTGCTTCTAATAAGTGATTGGAATATTGGAGACGTACAGATACATAAGAGCTTTTAAAAAACTACCTGACATTACACAAAATAAAGAATTCACTGCATAGGCCAGGCAGGGTAGCTCACGCCTGTAATCCTAGCAATCTGGAAGGTTGAGGCAAGTGGATCCTGGAGCTCATGGGTTCGAGACCAGCTTGAGCAAGAGCAAGAACTTGTCTTTACTAAAAACAAAAAACTAGCCAGGCATTGTGGCAAGTGCCTGAATTCCCAGCTACTTGGGAGGCTGAGCCAAGAGGATTGCTGGAGCCCAGGAGTTTGAAATTGCTGTGAATTATGACGCCATGGCACTCTGAGGGTGATAGAGTGAGACTCTGTCTCAAAAAAAACCTTTTTCTGCTGTGTAATCCACAGTTAGGAAAAATCTTGATTTTGTGTTAAAGGTACACATTCTATTTCTGTTAAATAGCAGGACACACCAGATACTGACATAATCCACACTTGAGGCAAATCTCTCTGGGGGCACTGACGTGTGGCAAGCTTAGCCTTTGTTCTGAGAAGGTTTGGAGAATTTGGTTATACTATGGAAACCAAGTTTAGGATTTTCAGCAGAATCACTTGAACAGTTTAAAAACTTCTCCATTCTAAGCATATATTAGAAAATAACTTAAATATTCCACACACACAATTTAAGTAATGAGTCATATGAAAAGAGGGTGGTGGCTGAAGAGAGGGGAAAATGCATTTTTCCTGGTTGGTCACTTGTTGAACTACTAACTAACCCTGCCATTAAGTGCCCACCGTCCTACTCCACCATCTGGATTCTTTGTTCTTTTCCTTGAAAAGATAGTGTGAGGAAAGAAACGAAACTATTTGGATATGGCAGCGGGCTATCTGCTGGCTATGCTGGCAGAGGCAGGACTGCAGCTGATGATGGGCTGATCTGGGCCACTCAGCTGTACTGACCTGGGCTCTCCAGTCTGCTAAACAGAAATCACTTCTGCCCACTTCCTGCGGTGAGGTGTCCTGAGGCGAATGAAGCTCAAAGGCAGAGGCATGTTTGGGTATGTGAGAACTGGCCAGTAGGTTTGTCTGTCTACACTCCTATAGATAGGGAGGCTGACATGGGAGGTGGGGGAGAATGGTGGAATGGGAGTGGGGGCCACAGGTACAGTGAAGAGTAGGAGGCACGCTGGGGCTTGATGGAAGGCCACTGTGTCCCTGGGACACAGAGAACCAGAACTGGAGCTGTGCTGGCCCAAATTCTGGTAAGTCCCATAGAGCAGCTCTGAGGGGGCTAGAACAGGCTGAAAGCCATGGAGAATGAGATGGGGGTCCCAAGGAGGGGCATGAGAGATGGTCAGGTGTGTCCAGGGCACAGGAGCAACTCTGCCCAAGGTGCCCCCAGCAGAGGCAGGGGTCTGTTTCAGGCCCCTTTCCACTTCTCTGCTTTTCTTGAAACTGCCTGCTTCCTTGCAAATCCCATGGACAAACCCAACAATCTCCCCCCACCCAGGAGGGCAAGAATGTTGTTTCCATGAGAAGATAAATGTCATAGGAAGACTCAGAAAGGACAACTTTCCAGAAAACTGCTAAGGGCCAGCTACTCTGGGCTCCCAGCTGTGCCTGGGTCAAGGTGGGACAGGATGAGATGTCTGGGCCTTCAACCCCCAGATTTGCTCAGAGAGGACAGGGGACCAGGACCCCAATCACTATCAGGAGAGGATTGTTTTAAAATATAAAATGTATGATCTATGGGCAGCATGTGGAATGGATTCCTCTTCATTGAGGGACCAAGGCAATGTTGGTGTTGTTTTCTCTGAGTGCTTCCCATCTGTTGCTCTTTCCTCGGAGACTGACTACTCCGTGGGATCATGGACAGGATTAGGGTTAGCACTAAGAGCTCTTCTTACAAATGTCAGTCAAGGCCCAGCATCTGTAGTGCAGTGGTTACAGTGCTGGCCACATGTACCAAGGCTGGCGGGTGTGAACCCAGTCCGGGCCAGCTAAGCAACAATGACAACTGCAACAAAAGGATAGCTGGAGTTGTGGCAGGCGCCTGTGGTCTCAGCTACTAGGGAGGCTTAGGCAGGAGAATCACTTGGGCCCAAGAGTTGGAGGTTGCTGTGAGCTGTGACGCCATGGCACTCTACTGAGGGCGACATAGTGAGATTGTCTCAAAACAAATAAACAAATGTCGGTAAGAGAAGGATGTCACCATGTGACTCCAGTCCCTTCAGCCAGTGGAATTCATAGTGGTAAAGCCATCATGAAAATCATGGTTTCTCATGAGAATGTTGGGGAACAACAACAAAAAAGCAGTTTCTAATCACACCTGTTTCTCAAGTATTCTCAAGTATTACAGCAAATTTAACAACCTAAATAGAGCTTTTGGCATTATTTAGCATTAGTAGACAGTCAGTAAATACTGGCTGAATATTTCTTAAGTGTTGAAAATAATTCAACTATTTATATATTGAAATGTTAAGTAACTCATTTAGATAACTCAGACATAAAATTCTAAAATATATAATTTTGATAAAAAATGTATATATAAATGAGTAGTGTTAACATGTTGAACTAAGTTTCCAGTGGGGAGTTCAGAAATTCTTGGAAACTTCATCTGCAGATAATCATAATTAAAAGTCATCATTCCCCTGGTTATTGCAGATCAGGGGTACTTTGGATCCATGGACTCCTGAAATTATTGATTTTTATGTGCATTTTTCTGGAGAAAGGAGCCACAGCTTTCATCAAACTATCAAAGGCTTTGTGAGTTGGTTTTTTTTTTTTTTTTTTAAAGATTAAGAATCACTGCTGTTAATGAATGAGATTCCAGCAGGCACTCGGCTTGCTTAATTCTTGTCTCCTTCAGACTCACAGGCCCAGCAGGAATGTAAGAATTCCCAAGCTTAAATTACTCTAATAGTCAGTAACAACTCTTTGGAGTCATGTTATTAAAAAAAGAACAATTTTTATGAACAAAGTGTATAAAAATAGACACTTGGGAAGATTAAATGTACGTGTGTATGGTGTGCAAGGGTTTGCTTTTTCTACATCACTTCTCAGCTCCTTCTCCTGTTAGTTTCATCCTTCTTGTACCTGGGATCTATTTAACGTGGTCACAATAATGATGGATCCTCACAGTGAGGAAAAGCAACCATGGGAAAGATCTCAGATGAAATAGAAACCACAAATGGTAAATTATGGGGTCAATTGCAAAAATTAGAGGCTGCCTTTCTTGACTGAGAAATCCTCTAAGTCCTTACAAGACTCTCAGTGAAGCAAAGACCGTTCTTCACTAACCTGGGAAGGTTTCTGGGGACACCTGCAGCACCATCCCAGAGAGGAAAGCATGCCCTCGCCACCGAGTAGTGTCTTCATGGACACGCGGCCCCAGCGACCACTTGGAAGATGAGTAAAGAGTAGAAGCTGTGTCTGCATCTCCCTTGGCATAGCCTACTAGACAATCTTTATGCCCTGAAGTTGCTCGTGAACACCTGATTACAGGGCAAGAGGGTCTCAGCCCCAGCAGGTCTGCTATTTGGCCTCAGCTCTGGAGGTGTTGTGAGGCCCTAAGATGTGTAAAAAATGCACATTTTTCTGGGAAGAGGATCTGTGACTTTAGATTCTGGAGTGGTTCTGTGACGTCCCCCAAACACCAGGGACTGCTATGATACAGGTATTCATCTGCAGTCACTCTATAAGGGTGACACTGCTTTTCAGAATGCCTACTGTTTTTCTCAATGCCTTAAGATGTTGCAGAAAAAAACTACTTAATAAAATAGGGAAACTGTCACCAGCAAAACTTGTCCTGCAACCTGATTTTTATTTTTTTTTAATTCCATGTAAAAATAAATACTTCTTAACCAAAGTTAACTGTAGCAAATATGCGCATTTTTTTTTTAAAAAGCCACATACACAAACAGGTTTTTTAGTTGCCCTGTTTTTGAAATAATGATGTGAAGGAAAACTCCCAATTTCAGTCACAAATCACAGAAAACACAAGTCCCCCAGGAAGACTGCCCTCATCTCTGAAGCAGTGATCTTTTCAATGAGGAATACCAGGCGTCAAATATTTTGATTTTAGAATATTTTAATGTCCATTTCTTCAGTGAATGCAATTTGAAATTATTAGAATTAACAATTTAAAAAGAGCAGATCAAAGAAAATATGAAAAATGCAAACAGTTGGTTAATTTCAGACTCTATGCATAAGATTTTCGAAACAACCAAAGAATGCTTACTTCGAAAATCCAGAAATTCAAATGCAGACGTTATCTTTGGAAACTACAAATGATTACAGCCCAAGTAATGAGAAGCACGTGGCCCTTTGGCTCTCCGTGTCATGTGCAAATGTGCAGGTGCAGCCCCACCAGCGAAGTCAGCGTCCGTGGAGTCATGCGTAGGGGTGGCACAATCTGTGGGACCCTCACACTGTTTAAGGGTTTCATAACAGATGCTCTACATTAGTCTGCATCGGATACAATGATGTGTGCTTGTTTATCATATATATGGATATATCATTTGATCTGAGCTGGGGTTGAGGAGGATATAGCAACTGCAACTCAAAGCAACTATTTACACACATTCAATTCTGAAGTATTGTTTCCTGCCCCAAATTCCTAAGAGGTATTGCCACCCTGAAGAACCATCCATCCTATCCATAGCACTTGAGCCACTGCTTAAGGACCTGTGTGTCTCTAGGACTCCTTGTTCAGTGCCAGTGGCCTGAGACACACACGTTTCTGCTGCAGAGGTTCTGAGTTTCTGCATGCACTGAGGTATGCTTTGGAGCAGGGAAGTGGGAGGGCCCGAGGGGCTTCATGGCCCAGACAGAACATCTGTACTGGTTATTTAAGAAGGCTCAGGGTGTTTTTTAAAGACAAATTTAAACTCTGGGTGAGTTGCCCTTTGTCAGAGGCTCCTATTTGCACAATGCTGAACCAGACTTCAGTTTTGCAGCTCCTTGGGTTCCCAGGGTGAGGAGTCACAGACACCTTTGTGGTAAGGGAAGGTAAAGAGTTGGATGGAGAAGTGTGAGCAGAGACGAACTTTGTAGAGCACATTTCGAGCAAAACAGCAAAGATATCAGCAACTGCTCAGCCCCTCAAAGCTAAGCGGCATGGAGGTGGGAGGCAAAGGAGAGGACATTCAAATCCACACCTTAATACTGACGGCAGAACAGTCCTAATGTGCCCACAATCACTACGTACAAGGGAAGCATCAGGTAGTGTGTTCTTTTTAAGAAAAAAAAAAATCTGTGGTATTTTATAAGAATACATTCTTTAGAAGCAAGAGGTATTATCACAGCCATCCTTTCTTCATTATTGGCAGACCAATAAACTGATAGTAAAACCTGGAGGAAAATCTTAAAGTTACTGAGAATGCCCTCAATCCCCAGATGTCAGGATCCCGGCTGCAGCTGCGCTGTGGGGTAGCAGTTCCAGGTACATCCCCTGAAGGAGGGTGGATCAGAATTGCTATTTCCTTACGCTGGAAATGGCAGGTCTATACATCTTTGGGGAAGAGGAGTGATGCCGGGACTGGATGCAGATGTGAGAATTAGTGTGATTTACCAGCAAAGAGCAGATGCACCAGGCACATCAGGGAAGACCAACACATCAGGAGCTATCTGCAGTGTCCCATGAGCTGTACACCCGTGTCACCTGGAAGAATCATGATGACGGTGCCAGGACAACTCTGGCCTGAGTTCACTGTGATATCAACTTCACACTCAACATGGCAAAACTTCATTACAAACAGGATCAAAAAACCAAGAGCATACAAGCGATTTTCCTCTCAGGTTTTCTCTAACTTGCCCTTGGCTGGACACCTCCTTTCCCCACAGACGACTCTGTCCTTAAGTACAGTTTAAGGACACCAGCTCAAGAGGCTGAGATTAGTTCACAATACTAAACCCTGTGACAAACAGGCCCTGCACAGCCCGAGAGCAGGAGAGAAGTACGTTCCCGGGTCTGTGGGAGCCAGGACAGTGCCACACTGCCTAGGCCTGCTCGGCACCCAACTGTGTTTCCATCCTGAGAGCTGGACAGGGGACCTGTGGGCAGCAGGGGAAGCTGCAGAGCTTCTCTCACTCAGCCCTAGAACTGCAGTGGACGTGGCTCAAGGGGAGGTGGCCGAAACATTTAAGGGACATCTCATCATCCTGTGAACTGCCCCACCACCACAGGCTATTTCCCTCCAACCAGATGCCCAGTGCTCCCGCTCCCCACACACTTTCTGATAAATAAATAAATAAATAATTGCGACCCTCAGACATTTATTTGGAGTTTCTCCTCAAACGCGTCAGCTTCTGAAACAAACACCTTCATACCCGATTGGAAGACCCCTGGGTAAAGGGTCAGGATGAGCGGTTCTGAGATACCTGAGGCCTGCGTGCACAGGCTTTGTGCCCAGTTAGCATCTGCAACTTGGCCTACACGTGGTGGAACCCCTGAAACCCCCTGGCATAGGGAACCTGGCCTACCCATAGCCTGCCAGGGCCTAAGTGCCCAGAAAGGCACAGGTGCCCATGCTTCCACCTTACACCCCCTCTCGCTGAATTACTGGCACTTTATGTCAGATTCAGAAATGAAAGTGTGTGCGTATATGTGCTTCAGTAGAAAGGGCAGGTAAGTGGGAGACATTATTATAAGGATACAGGAAAAAAAAAAAAAACATTGCATTAGTGACCCCCTGCCCCAGAAATAAGTGTCTCATGAGAAAAAGCAATGAAAACAATATCTCAACCACAGCTTTTGTTTTAAATGTCAAATAATAACCAAAGCCATGATTTCCACTGGTGGCCTCTGTCCCTAGACTCGAGGCCAAGGCCAAGCCCTGAAGGCACTTGTTCTCCTCACGTGCTGAGCGGATCACCCCAAGGGGGAATGTCCAGGGAAGGGATGAAAGGGAAAGAAACGGATGAAAATGAACCCTGAATAACTGTGATCCACACAGAAGTTAGGGCTGAAATGACCACATAACATCATGTTCAGGGATGGAGACTGTGGTGCTGAGAAAGCACAACAGCCTGATGCAAATATTACTGTGTTTCCATGAGCAGAGCACCTCGGGCAGCTCACACACTCTTTGAGACGTTGAGCTTGGTGAGTTCATTGGCTTCTTCCATTCCCATTTCTTCACAGTCATTTTTCTCTATGGTTTGGACAAACTGACACTTTTCTTCAGCTTTGAGGGACTCCTTCCAGGGTCTCTTAGAGGACAGGTAAGTGTCCTTGGCCTGCACCATGCTGTTGTCAGAGCCCAGAGATGTCTTGTCCGGATACTGGACGGAAGGCACCAGGTTGGCAATCTCGTCTGTGGGAGACCGTCCGATGCTGCCATCCACCTGAACGCGGATGTCTGGGGAGATGGACAGCTGGTGCTGCGGCACAACCCCATTGTCCGTGCACTTTGGGTAAAGGTAGGTCTTCATCTGGCCTTTTCCCTTGACGTTCACGGTCCCCCTGTAGTCAAATTCATAGCCCATCTTGCTTAAGACGCGGTAGCTCTCCTCACTCACCTGGATGCGGCACTCGACACCGGTGGTGTCCATCCTGCTGGCGATATTGACGGTGTCTCCCCAGATGTCATACAGCAGCTTGGTGGTGCCGATGACCCCGGCCGTGAGGGGCCCATGGTTGAAGCCAACTCTGAGCTTAAAGTTGAACCACAGCATGTTGTTGTTAAAGTCGTCAACCACACGCATCATCTCCTTTGCGAACTCAAACAGGATCTGCAGGTGCTCCTGCGGGTGGCTGCCATCCTGGGCCTGGGAGGTGTTCAGCCCTGATGCCGCCATGTATGTGGCTCCGATGGTTTTGATCTTCTCAACGTTGCTGTAGTCTGGCTTGCTCAGGAGCTCATCAAAGTCCCCGATGAGCTCGTTGAGCACACGGTAGCACTCCTTGCCTCCTTCGTAGTTTTCCTCGTAGAACTCACCGAAGTTGACGATGCTGGCAAAGATCACGCCTCCACTGTCGTGGTTCTTGGAGTAGGTCTGGGACACTTTCAGCTGCTCAGCAACATGGTAGGGGATGATGTTCCGCAGCAGCCAGTCGGCCTGATCCCTCATGCTCTGGATCTTGGTGCGGTGAAGATCTGCTTCCACGTCCCCGTGGTAGTGGAGGCGGTAGCTGACTTCGAATTCTCGGTTCAGGAACCAGACCAACAAGAGCAGGAGGAAGAAGACAAGGATCACCTCCTGGCTGATCAGGCTGGCTGGCCTCCTGAGGTCACGTGGCAAGGAGCTATTGCACGGATTCCTCCCGGAGCTGGAGAGCAATGACATGAGAAAGGACATACCTGCTGAGTGCATCTTTGAAGGGGAAGGTTACCACTCAGTACTTGCAAGTTCTGAAACAGCCCAGTTTACCAGTAGTTTTGCTGACTTCAAACATTCAGCAAACCAAAGCCATAAAACAGCCTGTTTCTGATTTTGGCTGGCTGAAGATACAGAGAGATAACGACTGCTTTTCATAACTGATTTCTTTAATGCGTACTTGGTAATTGATTTTTTTTTTCCCCTCAAATGCCTTTTAGCTTCTTTTAAAACTTGTATTCACAACTTTTTATTTTTTTTAATTATTATTATTATTTTTTGAGACAGAGTCTCACTTTGTCATCCTGCCTGGGTAGAGTGGTGTGGCGTCTTCATAGCTCACAACAACCTCAAACTCTTAGGTTCAAGTGATCCTTTCGTCTCAGCCTCCTGAGTAGCTGGGACTATGGGTGCCCACCACAACACTGGTCTTGAACCTCTGATTCATCTGGGCATGAGCAACTGTGCCTGGCCAGTATTTTGCTTTTAAATTATTACTCATTATTATATCATAACTATTATATCTCTAATTTTTATATATGTAATT
Organism: Loris lydekkerianus; assembly: GCA_963574355.1. Taxonomy (NCBI): domain Eukaryota; kingdom Metazoa; phylum Chordata; class Mammalia; order Primates; family Lorisidae; genus Loris; species Loris lydekkerianus. The sequence continues at coordinate 13,420 of CAUYPK010030814.1, forward strand.
AAATACCTTGTTAAGCTATAATATATACACAATTTTGCATAATAAATGAAAATCATGTTTTCTATATTTGCCACATTTTAATAGCTGTCGAATGATTATATTTATCCTAACTTAATTCCTTTATTATTGACAACTGAAGTTGCCAGTGGATTTTCAATATTATCAATCATTGTGATTGATAATTTCTGGCACGCAGTCTTTGTCATATACTGAATTGTTTCTTCAGCAAATAACCCCAAAATGGAATTATTAGGTTGAAGGTTGTGAACACTTTTATGACTGTATTATATAGATTGTCAAGTTGCTTTCTAAAACTATTGCAACATTTTGAGAAATAATGAGGTATGGCAGAATGAACAGGTTTAAACCCTGCCAAGGACTAGCTGTGTGACTAGAAACAGGTTCCTTAACTTCTCTGAGCCTCAGCCTCCTCATCTGGAAAACGGGAACAAAGTCATCTAATATATCAGGTGATTATAAGAATTAAAATAAACTTATATCTTAACTGCCTGGTAGCAAACAAAAAATTATCACAATTTATGAATGTACATACTCTTTCTTGAACTAGGCACTCACTTTATAATCTTTTGTAACTCCAATTTGAAAGCCCAAAAGGCTCTAGCCTGTAATCCTAGCTATCTGGAAGGCTGAGATGGGTGAACTGCCTGAGCTCAGAAGTTCCAGACCAGCCTTACAAAAGCAAGACCTGTCTCTACTAAAATAAGAAAATACTGGGTGTTGTGGTGAGCACCTACAATCCTAGCTACTTAGGAGGCTCAGGCAGGAGGACTGCTTGAGCTCAGGAGTTTGAGGTTGCTGTGAGCCAAGATGCCACAGCATTCTACCCAGGACACAGAGTGCGACTCTGTCTCAAAACAAAGAAAAAAACCCAACCAACCAAACAAAAAAAACCCCCAACAACTCCAAAGGAGTGATTATTGTCAATTTTTTAAAAAAATATCATTCTAGCTAAGAGACTGGTCTTCAAAAAGACCAAAAGGAATTGTGCAGTTATGTGAGTGTGCAGTGACACTGGTACACTTGTATATTTGTCTTCCAACCACATTTCCTCTTTTGGGAATTTTTTTGTTTTTTGTCCTTTATGCAGGTCTTAATTTGCTGTTTTATACAATAGTCCCACAAATATTTTTCTGTCTGCCTTGATTTCCTCTCTCTTTCTAATTTATTAGTCTTTTTCTTTATGGTTCTACTTTTAAAGTTATCTAGTCTTATTAAGTTTGAAAACTACTTAATTTTAAGTTTTTCTAGATTTTATATGGTATCATTTTTATTTTTAACTCCAAGATTTTTTAAATTTATGTTGCCATTTAGAGTAAGGCAGGGTCTAACATTTATTATTTCAAAGTTATAGTCAGTTATTTAAAAATTTCTTAGTAAATAATTATTTTTCTTTGATTAGTGAGATTTTCTTTGTAACATCATAAAGTCTTATGTAAAAATTATACCAACTCTAAAATATGTCTAAGTGATCGTTTTATTTTCCCAATTAGACATAACTATGATCTGATATTTCAATTTTCTACTTCTTCTTTTAAGAATGCATATATTTTTTTTAAAAAAGAATACATATATTGCTCATTTTATTTAAGATATGTTCATAGTGGCATTTAGTTGTGCCCATGGGGATTTCCAGGAAGCTGAGAAATAAGTAGCAATAACACAGTCACTTATATATAGAGAGATAAATGCAATATTAAAAGTTTACCTGAAATTCTGTAGTGCATCAAGGGGTGAAGTTACCATGGAACTGAAATTAAAATGCAGAAAAATATTATAAAAAGCAAAGAAGGCATTCTAGGAAGCAAGCTGAGAAGAGTTTAAACAACCTTCCTTTTTATGACATGTATGTGACATTGTCATAGTCCACTTGTGCCCACTTCTCCTTCCACATCTGTGTCCCTCAGGGCTGGGGAAGTTCTCTGAAGAGCCCCCTGCCCCTCTGTAGAAGCTGAGGTTATGCCTCTGCTCACCGCCCCATATCCCTCTACCCAGGCTGGGCACAGCAGTGCTGAGGGGTGGGGGGCTCCACATACACAGGAAGATCTTACACGGGTGAGGAGTTTTGGGCCAAGGGGAACTCCCACCACCACCCCTGCCCTCAGATGTGCTGTTTGAATTCTGGGCAGAATGATGATAGAGTGTGCCTCAACCCTTTGGCTCCATGATCCTGGTGGGAAATCCCCATGGGCACAACTAAATGCCACTATGAACATCCAGTGAGGTGTTTGTGATGGAGCTGCTGTCCACACTTTTGGTAAAGAGCTTTGTAAAGACCATGGTTCCAGATGGCCACACCTTTAGGACAATAAAAGCATCCTTTATTTTGTTTGAAGTAATTTAACTATCTATTAAAGTTTCTTTTCAAATACCGAACAACAGTTCTATTTTAAATTCCCTTTTTGATCATAATGTGCAGGGAATTTGAGTATCTTTCACATTGTTATTATTTTATTAAGCAAATTGAAGAAGGGGACTTACTCTGTCCACTACTGACTGACCACTGCTTTAATACTTAAGGATATCTGTGACTAGTACATTTCACATTGTTGAGATGGCAACACGTTTCATCGTTTTCTGCTTTCAAATTCAATCTTTTTTTTTTTCTCTTTTTTGAGACATAGTCTCACTTTGTTTCTCTGGGTAGAATGCTGTGGCATCACTGTAGCTGACAATAGCAACCTCAAACTCCTGGGCTCAAGCAATCCCCTAGCTTTAGCCTCCCGAGTAGCTGGGCCTATAGGCACCCATCACAACGCCTGGCTAGTTTTTTTACTTTTAGTAGAGGTGAGATCTTGCTCTTGCTCTTGCTCAGGCTGGAACTCCTAAGCTGAGGCAGTTCACCCACCTCTGCCTCCCAGAGTGCTAGGATTATAGGCGTGAGCCACACGCCTCGCCCTCTTGATTTTACTTAACGGTACTACTACTTCTAGGGGGTATCTTGGGAATGTTAGGGGTCCCTCTTGGTTGTCACAATAATTTAGGGACCCAGAATATTAGACAGATGTCTTGCAAAGCCCAACAAAGAAACGTCCCATGTAACTTTAAAATATCCCGCTTGCCTGTAACTGTAAATAGGTGGTTCCTCAATAAACGATAACTGTGAAAGACTTATAAGCAGTTCTAGAAAGAGCCCAATATTCAGAAATTTGTTACACAAATGGAAATTTAATGGACTTGTGATATCATGAAATAGTCACATAAATTGTTCACTATGTGCACCCTGTCATCCAAGGTATCACTGTATTTCTAATTCCATATTTAGTTGAAAAGCTTAACAGCCCCCAAATCAGTTGCAAATGAGCAACAGGCAATGTAAGATTCATTTAACAAACTAGGAACCAAACAAACATTATTTAATTAGGAGAATATATAAAAGACAGGGATCTCCCTGGATCTCACCAGTAGAGGATATTTTAAATGCAGCACCTATCATTGTTGTTCTGTGTCTCTCTTATTCATTTATTTATTTTTGAGACAGAATCTCATTCTTTCACCTTTGGTAGAGTGCTGTGGTGTCATAACTCACAGCAGCCTCTAACTCTTGGGGTCAAGCGACCCTCTTGCCTCAGCCTTCTGAGCAGCTGGGACCACAGGCGCCTGCCACAATGCCTGGCTCGTTTTTAGAGACAGTCTCACTCTTGCTCAGGCTGGTCTCAGACCCTTGGGCTCAGGCGATTCACCTGCCTGGGCCTCCCAAAGTGCTCTCCTGTATTTTTTTTATTTTTTAATATTTGTAGCACAAAGATGGGAACTGATCCTGGCCCCCATTGGGAGTCCTGCTGCCCACTCCTGGTTCTAGATCCATACCATCCTCTCCATTCCTTGGCACCATCAGTCCTGCAGTTTCAAAGGCCATTCTGAGTACCAGCAACTGAATTACTCCTTGATATGTGGGGGGATTTCAAGATAAGGGATATGTCCAGTGACAGGTCATCATTCCTGTGACTTGTGTCACAGGAACGTGGGATATTCTTTTGACACAATACTCATAAATAAGGCCCGGGTCACTTGCAAGATTACCCTACGTCTTCATTTCCTCCACTTCCACAATCTAACCTGTCTTGTACATGAACTTTACTTCAGGTAAGGTCAGGAACGGCTGCTTCTTCATTTTCATGTCTCTCTGTGCCTTTACTCTTTCATTTCCTTGACCATCTTGTATGAAATGCTTCAGATCTGGCTTTGTTACATTCCAACTCATGTGATAACTGCATTATTTTGCCAAGCATGTCTATATTCAACTATTGTATATGGTATGTTGTTAAAAGTGATTTTCTTTCTTTTGTGTATTACTGTTGGGCTATCTTACTAACTTTCTGATATGATGTTTATTGAAAGCTATTTTGGGCCACAATGGTAAACAAGTGCTATCAGAGAATGTGCAAACTCAGCTAGACTTGAGTGCTTCCAGGCAAGGCGTCCCTGCGCCCGGGGTGCCTGGCATGCAGTACGGGCTGCATACCTGTCTGGGCACAGGGAGACGTAGAGCAGCAGCAGTGGCCCGGCCCCCACGACAGTGGCAAGGGAGGACCGCATCCAGGAGCTGAGCTGGCAGAAGTTGCAGTAGTGCACCACGGCGATCAGCGCAGCTGAGCCAGTGAACGTGGAGAACTGTAAGAGGCGCAGAGTTAGCGACGGCCGCCCGCCTCCCCACCGCGCGTCACCTGGGCTCTACATAAGCCTGCCTGAGCATTTGCTGCTCACCTGTATTTCTGCTAATATAAAAATACTTCTAATGGTACCAAATGGCTTATCTATATCCAATAATTCTTTCTTTTGACTAGCCAGCAGTTTCAAGGACAGATCAAACCCCTTTAGGACCATTAAACAGAAGGTTGGGCTACAAGTGCACACTGTATGTGGAAATGGCACGTTGTTTTGGTGGAAAGGTAGGCTTCCTCATTTGAGAACTATTACTGTGTGATCAGTTACCTTCAAAAAACTTTTCTTTGGGAACCTGTTCATGGAAATATAACTTGGTGTTAAAGCACCAAATGCAGTCCACCTGCTGGTAGCTAGTATACTTACTTGCAACCTTCCACAGGAGTTTTAGTTTACTGTTTATGGAGTTAGCACCAAAAGGTCCTTTCCTGATCAATAGGAGCAGTTCCAGTTAATCATTTCTGCCAATTCTTTCTTTTCTTTTTGCCCCAGATAAGAGTGCAGTGGCATCATCATGGCTCACAGTATCCTCAAATTCCTGGGCCCAGGTGATCCTCCTGCCTCAGCCTCGCAAGTAGCTGAGACTACTCTGTTTTTAGTAAAGATGGGGTCTCACCCTTGCCTCACCTTAAGTGAACCTCCCCAGGGTGCTAGTATTTCTGCCAACTGTGCAGACCGGCACGTTAGTGTTTACTGTCTAGAAATGTGGTACAGATGCTTTTTTGTAAAGAATGAAAAAAAAGAACTGATTTGAAACTTGGTGAGAACCAAGTGGCATTCGAGAGGACTTGTGCCCACTGGGGAGTCTTCCACGCCACCTGGACAGGCCTGTGCCAAGCTGTCTTCCAAAAAGGCAGAGAAGTGCCAAGGTAGCATCAGAGTTTGTACCTCTTTAAAGGCCTATTTTTAAGCTGCAGTTCCATGTAACAGGCTTAAATAAAGAAATTCGAGAATTTCTCTGGAGAAAATAGTAGAGATAAAATCGCCATGTCTTTACTTACATGTATGTTTGTCTCAAACTCGGAGGTGACGTGAGAGTAGACAGCAAGTGCCGGCAGTGACACTAGGATGGCTCCTATGCAGTGGCGTGGGAGCCAGCCTGAGATCCACTCCAGCAGGCGCTTGGTGCAGGCCATGACATCCTCCAGGAAAAACACCATCCTGTGGGGAGAGGGTCTAGGGTGGGTCTGTCTGCCAAGGAAGGTCCCCACTCCCCACCCACACTGTGCTGCTACTGTCCTGGGGCAGGCATGGAACAGGCAGAGCCTCCCCCTCACTTTTGGTAGAAGACAAGGAAACTAGGCTGACTCAGTTCAGTAAACCTTATTTTTAAGGGTACTTGTACTCTGATAAATTGTGCTGGTCTCTCGGGGAGCTTGTAAGAACACCACGGGCCCTGAGGAAAGTCTGTTGGGGAACCACTCGCTGCTATCATCTCCTCCCACCTGCTTCTGCCATGAAGTCTCAACTAGGGTAGTTTTGGAGGTATCTTCAAGTTATGGGAGGCCCTTCTAGTTGCCACAGTGATGGAGGGGTGCTCCTGGCTTCTAGTGGGGAGGAGGTGGGGATGCAAATGTCCTGCAAGTGGCCAGAACAAAGCTCTGCCCTGTGCCCACAGACCTGTCACGCCCCCAGGCACCCACAGAGGCTAAAAACTTGCTGGCAACATCTTAGTCCAGAGCCTGCATCCTAGGTCTGTGACAGGCCCACTATTCTTGCCTCTGGAGAGGCTAGGAGCCACCATGGTTCAACAACATAAGAGCCTCTTGCACACACCAGGTGTTGGCGCCTTCACCCTGAATACCTGCAGTGTGTTGACAGCTTTGGCTATGTGTGGCCAAGACAAGGAAATACCAACTCTCTGGCCATTTCCCACAAGGGCGCAGGCATAGCCTGACTCTTTTGGATCTTAGACAGCTCTGGCTTCCTAATATTTATAGGATAATAAAGCCTTGGAAGATGTCTAAGAATAACCACAAATATGTGCAAAGGCAGAATACAGGGGTCCTATGAGTAAGTCCCCAGCCAGGAACAGCAGAGGCTGGGGGTCATTTGTGATAGTCCTCAAGCCTGCAGATGTCCAAGGATGAGACCGGCTATCCTCGTGCTTGGCTGGGGCAGAAGTGGAAGAATGAAACCCAGAGATGAGATGCAGGAAGCTTTCTGGATGAGATAGGTAAGACCCCATCTGGTGTGAGAACTCAGCATAGCTGGCTTCCCTGGGGATCCTGAATATTCTGTAGCCCAGGTTCTTAGTGATTTAGGATCCCAATTATGGTCCTCAGAGGGGTCAGGGGAAATCTTCAGGGTGCTGACCTCTCCTAGGGCTTGATTCCTGGCAAACTGAACTAAGTCCTGCAAATGCTCATGGAAGAGTCTCACCTAACTCCTGGGGTGCCTGCACAAAGAGTCTCAGCACCTCAGCACCCTGGAAGTCCCTAAACTCAGCCAACCTCCATCCTCAGAACTGGGTCTGAAGGAATGGGACATAATGGCTGTAAGAGTTTAAAAAAAAAAAAAAAAAAAAAAACATGGAGGAAATGCTTTCCTAAGAGCAATCAAAAGGCTGTAGGCTCCCTTCTTAGAGGGAAACTGGGGTGTGGACAAGGTGGACATGTAGGCAGTGAGTGCAGGTGGGGACAGCTTTCCTACTGCAGTGATGGAAATACCCCAAACCATATTGTGATGGTATTTGTACAACTCTGCAAATTTACTAAAAATCACTGAATTGTACACTTGAATGAGTGAGCTTACTGTATGTAAATTATATCACAATGAGGCAGATTTAAAAAAAAAAAAAAAAAAAAAAGGAAAAAACTCAAATAGACCAGGGGCTTGAAGACGTGTTGGTATGTGCTCCCTGGGAGCAGACCCTGGGAGGGACTTCCAATGAGTGGAGTGGGTCCCAGGAGCTGGGTTGTGGGTGGTCCCCACTCCTGGGACCACTTGCACTCCCTTCCCTCCATGCCCACCCTCCTTGTCCATCCCTCTAGTTTCCCTCTAATAAGGGAGCCGACAGCTTCTTGAAGGCTCTGAGGCAAGTATTGTCTCCACACCTTTTTCTTTCTTTCTTTAATTGTTGGGGATTTATTGAGGGTACAAGAAAGCAGGTTACACTGATTGCATTTGTTAGGTAAAGTCCCTCTACCTAACAGAGGGACAGAGTCTCACTATGTCGCCTTGGGTAGAGTGCCACAGCGTCACAGCTCACAGCAACCTCAAACTCTAGGGCTTAAGTGATTCTTTTGCCTCAGTCTCCCAAGTAGCTGGGACTACAGGCACCCGCCACACGCCTGGCTATTTTTTGCTTGAGTTGTCATTGTTGCTTGGCAGGCCCGGGCTGGATTTGAATCTGCCAGCTCCAATGTATGTGGCTTGTACCCTAGCCACTGAGCTACAGGTGCTGAGCCGGTAAAGTTCCTCTTATAATCATCTATACCTTTTTCTTTAACCCTTCAGGCATTATTTAGGTTCAGAAGGATGGAGGGAGTGGAGAGCTGAGGTAGGGGAGGGGAAATCCATTAGGGCTGTGGAGGGGGAGGGTCACCTGCTGTGGGCATGGGGCACCACCCTGGGGAATTCAGGGAGACAGCAGAGACGGAGAGCACACAAGGGGTGTCATGGTAATCAAAGAAAGGTGGCAGGTGTCAGAAGGAGAAGGTAGATATTCCAGTCCAAAGCCGGAGAAACTAGTGTTTGGAAGCTTCAGAGCTAGACCCAAAGCCAGTTTTGTCTGCCCTGGGATGTCGGGTAAGAGTAGCAGAAACTCAAGGTCTGTCCCCTCATTTCTATTTTAACCTCAGCTCCTGAGGGCAATGGCCGGTGAGACTTCGCTAGGCTCACAGGCATCCTGTTGAGAGTGACAGGACTGGATAAGGTGGTTGTGGCACTCAGGAGGTAAGTACCATGGGGCCATCTGCCTGGGGTAAATGGAGTGCCCCCCGTGTGCACAGGATCAGGGACACACAGAGCAGCCTTGAGTTTCCTCAGGGTGCTGGGCTGGTCCTGAGGACCCAGCTTTCCTGACCAGCACCTGTGTTCTACTTGGACTCTCCATCTTTTGAAAAGTGGGTTGTCTTTTTCTCATGGGGCTTATTGGTTCTTTATAAAAACATTCTAGATAGTAGATCCTTGTCAGATATGATCTGATCTGCAAATACTTCCTCTCATTCTGTGAGTTTTGTGGGTTCTCTTTACTTTCTTCTTCTTTTTTTTTTTGAGACAGGGTCTCACTCTGTTGCCCAGGCTAGAATGCCATGGTGTCAGCCTAGCTCAAGCAACCCCAAAACCCCTGGGCTCAAATGATCCTCTTGCCTCAGCCTCCTAAACTGCTGGACTACAGGCGTGAGCTATGGAGCCTGGCCTCTCTTTACTTTCTTTTACTGTGTTCTCTGCAGAACAAAGTTTACATCCTGATGAAGTCAAACGTATCTATTTTTCCTTTGTTGCTTGTGCTTCCGGTGTCACACCTAAGAGACCACCAGTTAATCAGAGCTTGTGAAGATTTGCGCCTGTGGTTTCCTCTAAGGTTTGTGGTTTGGCTCTTACACACGGAAGCAGTGCCTGCCGACCCACTGGCTGCCTGTCACTTGCATCCTACACACCTCTTGTCCTCACAGTCCCCCTTTCTCACTTCTTATTTCCCCCCTTTCTCCTTTTAAGTGTCTGACCCTGGAGACACAAGGACGAGTGGCCGACATTGGGGCTGCGTGGCCCCTAGGTCCCCGCTGGTGCCTGTATTAGCATCTGGGAGGGAGGACGCTATGACACAGGGCTGAGGTAGGAAGGAAATGACGGCCTGTCTCCACAAACAAGTGGAGAGGGACAGCTGGCTTCTGACCAGTGACTGCCTTGCAGTCAGACTGCTCGGCCATAACCTGTCATGCCAGAAGAGGGAGCTACAGGCTAAGAACTAGCGAACACCCTGCCCCGTTTGCTGGGCACTTTACCTGATGGACACCACGAGGGACAGCATCTCTAGCAGCAGGGCGGCGCCAAAGACTGCGAGGGCGGCAGGAGGGGGCGGTGCAGCAGCGGCCCCGTACTTCAGGAAGCAGGTGATGGAGAGAATGAGAAACACTGTCGTCGACAAAAACACATCCAGAAGGGAGCTGAAGGTGGCACTGGCAAAGGTCTTCACAGGGGAATTCTTTATAACCTGTGTGGGGCAGGAGGGGAACTGAATGACTCGAAGTGGCCTCAGCGGTCACGGAGCATCATTCAGATGGAAAACCACCAATGTCTGCTGAGTGCTCGCCTCCTCTGGACCTCCTGGGTGACAGTGCGTTAGGCGGGCCACTCCCTGCTACCTGCTTGATGAAGAAGCTTAGGCACAGAGAAGTTAAGAAACTTGCCCAGGGTTACATAGCAACCGATGACAAGCAGTATTTTTCACAGATACTGCATATGTAGTCTGAAAGATGAGTGATTGGCAGCGTTATGACTCTCCATCTGCAAAGGCAGTCACGTGGATGCAATGTGCTGGAAGTTTCCACCAAATGGCCAGTCCCAGGTCAGCATGGTACGTCAAGTGTGATACAGAGGTGTTCACATGGTGTTAGGGAATGAAGGAAGGAGGCAATGATGCTATCATGTCCAAGAGATGACTAGGTCCAGGCCCTGTGTGGGCCTTATGGGCCACAATCCATCAATGCTCACAACAGCCCACAGGGAAGGACACACCATGAAGTCAAGGTCGCACGAGGACCTAGGCCTGGACTCAGCTCCAATAAGCTGATGCCTAACTTTTGTCCAGGGAGCACTCAAGGTGAAGGTATGGACTTAAAGGCAGGGGGTGTAGGTGGGAGAAAGAGAAACACAAAACACTTAAGTTGCTTTCCATCTGGCAACCACCAAGAGGCAGTGGATGTCAGCTTGGCCTCCCAGCTGGGCTCAGGCTGGGTGCAGGGAGCAAAAATGGCTTTTGGTCTGGTGCATGTTCCTATAGGACAAACTGGCTCTGGGAGCTTCGGCTGCACCCCGGATCCCAGGAGCTGGGTAGGAAGGGAGAAGGGTAAGCCTGGACAGTGGGGCAAGGTTGTCAGTCAGTCCCATGTCAGGCTTGGACCCTTCTGCGCCACCAGGGAACTGGGTTTGATTCTATGTTCTGGGAGTGTCTTTGTATCCCAGAGAGTCAGTCTGGCCTTAACCTCTGTAATCCCCTCAGAAGGGCTGAGTATTTCAGAGGTGATGCTGCCTACACTGACCTACCGTGGCAGAGACACACATGTGTCACCCCCCTTCTCAGGGGCTCCACCCAGAGCTCCAGAGAATAGCCGGGGCTCACCGCAGCTTGCTGGCCTGGGTGCTGCAGGGTGCAGGGGGAGCTCTAAGCCTGCTGCAGTGCTCCAGCAGGCTGGACTGAGAGGGGGCAGCTTCACTTCCATCTGAATCCTAAGGTTTCCTGACTTCCCCCGTTCCTGATGTGGGTTAGCTAAGGCTCACACTCATTGCTCTAGGTGTTCTGAAAACTACGACACACAGACTGCCTTTTGGTGACAGTGTCCAGCCTGTTGCACAGCCTCCTGTCTCACTCACTAGCCATCAACTTCCTCAACTCAGCCTCGATATCTCTATAAAACACAGTCTGATGGTGCTACCTTGTGCTCTGGACCCTTCAACAGCTCCTGCTGGCCTTCAGCATGATGTCCACAGCAGGGCAGCCACAATCTGGCCCCTGCCCGCCTCCTGCCTCTCCCATCCCACCCTGCACTAGGAAACACCTACACAATTCCTGGATGTATCTGACTCTTGTATCTCTGAAGTTTATGGATGCTAACCCTCTTTCTGGAATGTTCCCTCCAGGAATTAATTTGGTTAATTCCTGGTCCTCTCCCTAAAGTAGGCTCCAGAGTTAATGCCCTCTGGGGTTAATCCTCACTCTGGGGTTGAGGGCTCGCTGTGTGCTCGAAGGACATTCCTAGACCTCTGGCTCTGGCCGGTCACTGCTGTCTCATTACTGCTCCCTCTCAGGCTATGCCTCTCACCTCTGCATCTCAGCCCTGAGATCAGTGCCTGGGAGAACATCTGGTGCCTGGAAGAATGGACAGTAAAGTTGCTTTCTGCTCAGCAGGCTCAGCAGTGCAGCACCAGGAGCAGCAGGACTCAGGGCTTGAAAGTCAGACAGCTGATGTTCAGCCTTGCTGGGGAAGTGGGCCACCCACTTGGCCTTTCTTAGCCTTGGCTTTCTCTTTGGTAAAATTGGGATAATCATAAGCATCCTTAAAGGGCTGCTGTGAGGATGAAATTAAATAATGTTTTGCCTTACAGGCCACCAACCACCACCTGCAGGAGCCATGCCTGGGAAGTTAATGAATATTTATTGTCCCTTGGAGGCTGATAGAAGGTAGCACCTCCAGCCCCACGAGGCATGCATTGGCTCTATCTGTTTCACCATAGTCGCTTTCTAGAGCCTAGGCCAGTGCCTGGACACAATAGACATTTAATAAAGATCTGCTAAATGAATAATAGAATTTGAATGAGAAACCCTTTCAGTCCTGGGTCCTTTGACTTAGGAACATACATAGAGGTCTGGTTTCAGCCTGGTGGAAAAGAAGGCAGGAATAGGCTGCTTAGAATTCAAATTTGGCTCCAGGTTCTTGTATTTGTTCCTTTCAATAACCGCCTGCTGAGCACACGGAGGTGTGGGCTCCATGCTAGATGATGGGGAGGAAGGGATGAGAAAGACTAGGTTCTGCCTCAGTCTTGGGAGGGAGGCACAATGATTCCAGAATTGCACTAGTAACCATTCTAAAATGAGGTGCGTGGGAAGAAGAGAAAGGACTTCCTATAGGGGAAGGAAAATACAGCCTGGGGTCAGGAAGAGCTTCTTCAAGGAAATGGTATTTGGGCTGAGAGTTCAAGGACAACAGAGGTTAAGATGATGCAGTCCAGGTGGGTGGGGACATGGAACCAGAATTTTATGGAGAGAGATAAAGGCTTCCTTAGCTCTTAGGCCCATTTCAGGGGAGAAAAAACCAGACAGGGCAACAAGTAGGAAAGTCTTACTCAAGAACCCAGGAGGAGTGCATGACAGGAGCTCCCTTCCCGGCTAGGCGGGGCTGGGTCTTCTAGGGATAGGAACAGCCACAGGGGCCAGGAGACACAGCTGTAGCAAGAATGGTCTGGCGATGATGAAGCTGGGCTTTTTTTTTTTATAAAGTCTCACTTTGTTGCCCTCAGTAGAGTGCCATGATGTCATAGCTCACACAGCAACCTCAAAACTCCTGGGCTTAAATAATTTTCTTGGCTCAACCTCCCAAGTAGCTGGGACTACAGGTGCCCACCACAACGCCCAGCTATTTTTAGAGATGAGGGCTCACTCTGGCACAGGCTGCTTTTGAACCTGTGAGCTCAGGCAGTCCACCTGCCTCGGTCTCACAAGTGCTGGGAGTACAGGCGTGAGCCACTGTGCCTGGCTGAGGTTGGGCTTTAAGACAAAGGACACAGATAGGCTGGGGTTTCTCCCTTGCAAAGAAAAACTCATATACAGTTGCAGTTTAGGGTTTGTGGATTGTGGGAAATCAGTATTAGCCTCCGCTTACCCATCACTTGCTAAAGCACAAAATTAATCGTGAACCCCCCAAAGGGAGCTACTAATTTCTTCAGTGAAATAATAAGGAAAAAACGCACCTCTTCTTGATAGCTGGCCCTGTAGGATCGCTCTAGCTCCTGATCCAGGAAGTTCAGGCTGAACTGATTAATGGGCGGCTTAAAAAAATAATCTTTCATCAGGCTAGAAGACACAATAAATGCAATCGATCAACATTCAACCACAATCACTGTGATTATTTTTTATCAAATCATGATTACCAAAAAGCCACTCATCAGGCACATCACAACAGCTGCATCTAAGTCACTATGTAATAGACATTGTTCTACCGGCCCTTTTAAAACATATCTCCAGAAAAAGTTTCTAACCATAATTGCATTTTATGTCTCATCTCCATTAAAGAATGACTATCCACCATGACTATTAGAACCTTGCTTTTGAAAACATATTTCTAATATCCAGGATTAGAAGAAGATGAAGGCAGCTCTTTTGTTCTGTGAAACGATCTTTTCTGAAGAGCCATCAGATCCTTGTACCGAGAGTACTTATACTGATTTGTAGGCTTCAAGTGAAAACACCATTCAGAACTGGCTGCCTTGTCATTCAGAGTACTGACAGTAATTACCACTGTAAAAACTAACAGGTTGTTATCACCAAATTGTGTTTATAGTTAGTGTGATTTTGGTGCTATTGTCACATATGCAGATTGTGCATGAAACCTGAAATGATAAAGAGAAATCAAACCTGCTTTCCATGACTCTTTCATTCTTTTATGAATTGCCAGCAAATAGTAATATCCTTTCTAAACTGCAGAAAATTATGATAAATTTAAGGGAACAATAACATGATTTCTGAAAGTGAATACAGACACAGATACAGTTACTTTCTCTCATGGAGTAACTATTAGAATTAAATCAGATAAAATATATAAAGTGCCTGGCCTGCGCCGCGGGACACAAAGCAGGGCTTATCGTATGCACACTCCTTCCTTTCCTTGCAGCACAGGGGACTCTCTCTTCTCTCTAACAACTTACTACTTTCTCAGACTCAGGAGAGAGAAAATTCTGTCCCCTGATGTCAATCCTTTCCCCTTTCAAGAAGTATAAACAAAGGAAAAAACAAAGCAGCTGCAAGGAGGGTACGGTTTTGGCCACATTAGCAGACCAGTGGCAGAATCAACACTGCTATAAGCTGTGCTGCTCCTTTTAAATTAATGTTGGGAGATTCCACTTCTAGGAATGGAAGATAGCTTCTCTTGGACTAATCCTCTCACAGGTAAAAACTATAAATGATAAATAAAATACAGAAATAATTCCTAAAAGGTACTGGAGAGTGGCCAGAGCAGGTAAATGGAGGAGAGTCACAGTTGGAAAAAAAGAACAGCATCAGGTGAATTTCCCTTTTTTTCTACTTTTTAATTAAATTAAATTAATTTATTTATTTTTTTGCCTGAAGATAGGCATTAGTCAGCACCAAGTGTAGAGTAGATAAAATGCAGAAAGAAAAGCCACAGTCTTATTGGCCTTAAAAACCAGAAAAAAAAGAGTTTAGGGTGACCACAGATGGAAAATGAGGTTATAAATTCCAGAAGGAAGAGAACCAGACAAGGAGCACCCCCAAATTATGCATATAAACTCTGCTCAAATCTCTGGCTGACCCTTTAAACATGCATGTGAAAGGCAGACACTAAGCAGCCTGGTTAAGAATAGCTGCTGCCCACCTCACGGGATAGAGTTTAGAGTCTGAATTCAGAAAAGTTAACTTCCTCATGAAACAAACAAAAAGTTGATGTTCTTCAAAGAAGTATAACAGAATTCAGAGTTTCTAAAGCATCATATGCAATGTCCACAACACCATCTGAAATCACTAGATCCACAAAATAACAGGAAAACATGATCATGATCAATAGAAAAGCAATCAACAGATACCAACCCAAGATTACTGAGAAGTTAGAATTAGAAGCTGGGGTGTACAATGTCTACAGATGTAATATGTATGAAAACCATAGCATAAAGAATGAGAAGAGAGTAACAGATCTATATAGTTGGAATCATTTCTTCATTTGCAGGGATGCCCAACCTGCAGCCTGAGGGCTACATGCTAATTTTGTGAGGACTTCTTTTGCTTATCTGTGGTGTCAGATATAACAAAAAGT
Source organism: Loris lydekkerianus (assembly GCA_963574355.1). Taxonomy (NCBI): domain Eukaryota; kingdom Metazoa; phylum Chordata; class Mammalia; order Primates; family Lorisidae; genus Loris; species Loris lydekkerianus. The sequence continues at coordinate 28,809 of CAUYPK010030814.1, forward strand.
ATGCATAGTCCTTTTTTGTAAAAGCTAATCAGCTTTTATTAGTGTTTGTGTATTTAAAAGAAAAAAGGTTGAATGCTCCTGAAAAAGTGACATGATATGTTTTACGGCCTCACCTATAGTGACACTATAAATATTTAAGGATGTGTATCTGTAACTTCTAGAGCAATTACTAAAAGAAAAATGATAGAAAGAGGTAAGGCTAAAGAGCAAATAAATATATTTAAATTAAAAGGCAGAGATTCTCAGAATGGATTAAAAAGCAAGCCTCACAAATGATGCACTTCAAATAAAAAACCCCAGATATATCATAAGTAAAAAAAAAGGAAAGCAAATGGTAAACAAAAGAAGGTAAGAGTGGCTATATTAATATCAGATAAAACAGTCTCCAAGACAAAGAGCATCACCAGGAGTTAACGAGGGACATTTCAAAATGATTATAAGGATCAATTCATCAGGAATATGTAAGTGTGTAAGTACCTAAAAAATCGTCAGGACTAAAGAGAGACATACACAATTCCATAATTATAGTTGGAGATTTTAGTACCCTTCTTTCTCAACAATTGATAGAATAGACAAAAAAAGAAAGAAAGAAAGAAAGAAAGAAAGAAAAGAGATGGAGGATATGAACAATACTACCAACCACCTGGACCTAATTGATGTTTATGGATCACACATCCTAAAAATGCAGAATACACCTTCTTTTCAAGTCTATATGGTATGTTCACCAAAACAGACAATAAGTGAGGCCACAAAACAAGTCTTGATTAATATAAAAGGACCAAAACCATGCAGATATATTCTTGGACTATGACAACATTAAATCGGACATTAATAGCTAACATATCTAAGTACCATTCTTCGCTAAAAGGCTCTCTGGAGAAACAGCTGATTTCTCAGCTGGCACAGGGAAGAAGGTGTAAAATCAGCCTGCAACATCTTGCTAGAAAGTAAGAAATTGCTCCAAACAAACAATGGAGCCATGCACAGTATACAGGAGGCAGCCTGAAGGGGGCTCCCATTGGCTAGATTTGGGACAAGTGGAGCATCCAAATATAATCTGGACAGTGATTTCAGCCCATAAAATAAAATAGAAATACATGAGTTTGAGATGATAACAAATGGATGGATAGATAATATAATGGATGGGGGGAGGGCTCTTCTTCACGGTGGATGCTGGGAGCCACAATAATAAATGTGCCGGGAGTGCTGGGGTTAGAAAATCTCCATCTGAAGCATCACAATAAACACTGTTTGGGGCAAGGATCATCAGTGGAATAATCCAGGCTGATGAGGAATAGAATATTTACAAGATCTTAATTATCTCCCTACAGATCACTTATTAGTCATTTTTTTCTTTATTTTTAAGAGAGACAGAGTCTCACTTTATGGCCCTTTGGTAGAGTGCCATGGCATCGCAGCTCACAGCAACCTCCAGCTCTTGGGCTTAGGCGATTCTTTTGCCTCAGCCTCCCAAGTTAATGGGACTACAGGCGCCTGCCACAATGTTTTAGAATTCTAGTTTTAGAATTAGGTCCTACGGCTATTTTTTTGTTGCAGTTTGGCTGGGGCTGGGTTTGAACTCGCCACCCTCAGCATATGGGGCCGGCACCCTACTCACTGAGCCACAGGCGCCGCCCCACTTATTAGTCATAAGGAAAAAATAATAACTCTAGATAAGAGAAACTGGCAACACCTTTTCTGGTTAATAAAAAATGAGCATCACTAATCAGGAACAAATGAGCCCCGTGTACCCTCTGTACATCAATGCCCCAGGAGGGACATGTCGTTTCTGGCCAAAAAGGCAGAACCTGACTCTGATCATAAGAAAATATCACACGAATCCCACTTTGAGGCTATTCTATAAAAGGACTGGGCCACTATCTTCACAAATGTCAGTGTGATGAAAGACAAAGCCTGACTGAGGAACTGTCCTGGATTTAACAAGACTACAGAGACGTGGTGACCACATAATACTGTAGATCACGAGCTGTGATCGCGGACTGGATCCTGCCCTAGGGGAAGGTGCTGTCAAGGACACACTGAACCAAGCTACAAAATTGGAACATGGACTCTGTATTAGATAAAATATCACATCAACGTTAAACTGCCTGAAATTAGTAAGATTATGTCAAACAACATCCTTGTTCATAGGAAGTTCAATAAAAAGGTGGTGAAGAGTATGATGTGTCTAACTTACTGTCAAATGGTTCACAAAAAATAAAAAATAAATTTCACAGAAGGAGAAAAAGAAGAACACAAACAAAATGCTAAAAGTTAATCAGTTAGGCAACGGGCACCAAGGGCATTCCATGTATTTGTGCAACTTTTCTGTAAGTTACAAAATGAGAGTAATAAGCTGACAATGCAGGACAAATGTGGGGGACAAAGCAATGCAGCAAAAGGGGGAAACGTCTACCTGCACCCTCCGTTTTCTGTACGATGGCTACAATCTTACCTGTCTTCTTTGATGACGTCCACAAAATGGGCATCGGTTTTCTCCCGGATGTTCTTGAATCTCAGTGGAAGGAGAGCCGACTGGTCCAAGCTCACCCCTGCCCATCTTCCCTTTTCCTGTAAGATCTCACATAGAGAGGTCTGACTGTTGGTGAGCTTTTCCTCTTGGGGAGGGCTCAGAAGTCCATTTTGAGTTTTAGAATTAGGTCCTCCAGAAGCCTGCCTCAAGACAAAGAGGGAGCAAACATTGATCATGAAATGGTACAGGGGACACACACTTATCCCCACCCCTGAGCTCTCTGCCATGCCAGGGTCTCACTGCACTGTATGCTGAATGCTGTGACCTGTCTTAGGGGCCTGCACCTGCAAATCTGCTCTAAATCAAATGTTCAGCCTCTCTGCCAGTCTGCTTCTCCCTGTTGCCTTATTTTGTCAGATGGCATCTCTGGGTATTCAGGCCACCAGAAAAGTGATATCCTGGGAAGAGCCAACAAGAAGCTGGAGACAAAGTAGAGAGTGGAGTTTTAGGAGTTTGCTTACTACAAACAAGAGCTAGGGCTTAGAGGGAAGTGTGAAAGATTTGGGGGCTCAGGGAAGTGTGAGGATGAGTCCAGGAAAAAGAAACCCAGAGCTGTCTGGGCTGTGGCTTACGAGGTGTGTATGAACACAGGGGCCGGCACTGTGAGTGCTGACTGTGGCTGTGAGAGACAACATATGGTAGAATATAGATGTGTAAAGAGACTGTGTTGACCTGGATACAGTCCTGTGGCAGGTGATAAGAGAAGGAAGGATGGCAGAGTCCAGTCCTCCATGGGAAGTCAGACTGCACTAGACTCCTTTTTTGGAGACAGGGTCTTGCTCTGTTGCCCAGACATGAGTGCCGTGGCACAATCATAGCTCACTGCAACCTCCAACTCTGGGCTGAAGTGATCTTCTCACCTAAGCCTCCCAGGTAGCTGAGACTACAGATGCATGCCACTTTGCCCACCTAATTTTTTTCTACGTTTTGTCAAGACAGGGGTCTTGCTGTGTTGGTTGGATTAGTCTCAAGGCCTCAAGTGATCTTCCTGCCTTGGCCTCCCAAAGTGCTAGGATTAGACGTGTGAGCCACTGTGCCTGGCCTGCACAACCCTTCTTGACAGGCTATCGGGTTTGGGCTTTCAATGCCAGTCCTGACCATGGTCTCAAAGTCAAATTTTTCTGGCAGCCTCCCTACTGCTTGCCCGAACTCTGACCCTCTTTTCATGGTACATTTCTTATTCTGAAGAATCCCCTCTTCTCTTTACACATCTATATTCTACCATATGTTGAGTCCAGCTCCCAGCCCCACACATCTGTCCCAAAACACTCTAATATACACTTTTAAAAGTCTCATTGCCCATTAAGGGAGTCCCAACCAGCTCAGTACCTGCGTTAGTTCTGACTCCCTGTTCTTTATTGGTCTATTCAAAACCCAAAGGACTGGAAGGCATGGAACAGTGTTACCTAAGAGGAGTTATTCCCAGAACTAAGAAGTTGACAAGACAGGAATGTCACCTTAGGTGGATGCGCCAGGAGAGGAACTGACAGGAACAACAGCCATGAGCTTGTTACCTTGGTGCTGTTTTTATGCTCATCTTGACACCCATTTTGGACGGCTCCTCCTTCTGCACCAGCTTCCGATTTGGGAGCAAATGTGATTCCACATGAAGGGCAGGTCTACGAGAAAAGCACAGACCACAGAATCATACCCAGAAAACAATCATGATGCGTGATTCAAATGAGTCTGATGCTATTTCGATTTGCTGTCGCATAGGATGGTGGTGGCCAGTGAAAGGCTTATTGAACCAGTCTGTGATGAGCTAAAAACAAACTGGCAAAGTGGAAACACACAGAAACCTGTGCACAAACACACAGCAGCACTATCCATGACAGCCAAAAAAAGCAGAACTCAAACGTCTGCTGCCTGCTGAATGGATCAGCTGTGGCCTTTCCCTAGCCATACAATGGAATATTATTTAGCCATAAAGAATATAACATGGACACGTGTTACAATGGGGATGAATCTTGCAAACATTACACTCAGTAAAAGAAGTCAGACTCACAAGGCCACATATTGTGTGATACCATCCAATCCATATGAAATGTCCAGGAAAGGCAAATCCAGAAACAGAATGCAGGTTACTAGTGGCCAGCAGTGAGGTGAATAGGACGTGGTAGAGGACAGCTGATGGACATGGGGTTTGCTGTGGTCTGATTAAGTCGCCCCAAATTCAGTTGCTGAAATTTAACCGCCAAGGTAACGGTATTAGGAGAGGCAATGGTATTAGAAGGGAGGCCTTCTGGGAAGTGACTAGGTCATGGGGCAGAGCCTTCATGTATGGGATTAGTGCCCCCCATAAAAGAGGTCCCAGAGAAATCTACCCCTTCCACCCTGGGAGAAGGAGCCATCTATAAAGAAAGAACAGGCTCCTCAATGGACAGCAACTCTGATGGGACCTTGATCTTGGACTTCTTAGCCTTCAGGACTGCAAGAAATAACATTTCTGTTGTTTACAAGCCATCTAGTTTGTGGTATTTTATTAAAGCAGCTGGAATGAACTAAGAGTTTCTTTCTGGGGTGATGAAAATGGTTTAAAATCGACTATGGTGATGGTTGCACAACCTTGCAAATATATTGAAAACCAATGAACTGTACAACTTAAAAGAATCAATTTTATGGTATGTGAGTAAGATTTAATAATGCTGCTATTGAGTAAACAAACTGGCCACCAACCTATTCTAGGACACTAATTCAAGGTTCTTGAGCTCTGTGTGATGAGCTAGTCTCATGAAACAGGCTGAATAATCAGAGGTATGTGTTTCAAGGTTATTTCAAGGTCTTGAGATCTAGGAAATGTTAAAAATATATAGGCAATACGTGACCTAGAAAAGAGAAGGCAAGACTTAACACTGACTGGTATAGAAGTTTTCATTTCTCACAAATGGGGGATCAAATTGAGTAAGCTCAACTACTTACTAATTTGAAGACCCCAATCAAATCACTTTACCTCAGTTCCTTCATCTGTAAAATGACAGTAATAACACTTTTCTTGAAGACAAATTGTAAGAATTAAATGAACTATGTACACAGCCTAACATAGTTCCCGGCACACAGTATGTCCTTAATATGTTTATTATTGTTATTAATATGGTCCAGTGCCCTAGGAATTGTCATTAAGATAGAAACTAACAGTTTCCAATGAAGACAAACTGCAGCAGGAGAGAAATTTTAGGACTCAAAAGCAATTTCCTTGCAGCAAGAATTATTAAACATTGGAATACAGCGTAAGTATTATACTGGAAATTTAAGTTCTTATCACTTACCACCTGAGGGCAAGGATATGAACCACATCACATCTCAAGTTAGATCTCTGGGTAAAAGAAATAAGGATTCAAAAGAGCTGTGTAGTTTGGAGAGCTGATATAATGCACAAACCAGATTTGAAAGTTTACATTCATTCAGAAAATGAAAATATACAAGCCAAAACAGCTATCAAAATCATTACCCGCGCACACAGTGGCCCTTAGGTAAAATCTGTTTACAGTTAAAAACTGGCATTATTAACAAAGGTAAAAGTTCTAGTTGTCTATATAATACAGCAAAACTATTTTAAAGCACCTTTTGGTACTGACTGAGTCAAACTTCAAAATATTTTGCCAATGAGGCTACTGATATCAAATGAAGAAAAAACCAACATGAAGCACACAGAAGGACCCTCCAAGTCCTCAGTGGAGGAGTAACATGAATGTGCCAACAGGACGCACAAAAGAGCTGTCCAGTGGGGTCAGAGGCAGCTTGCTCCTAGAAGGGGCTGACTGGTAGACAGGCAAGGGAGTGTAGACAGCCTGGTGTTGGGGACAGGCTGACATTATGGTTTGAGAGATGCCAATCTGGGTCAAACCCTCAGAATCCGGGGATTTTCACTAATCTTAGAAAAACAGAGTAAGCAGCTATTTCTCTGACCACTTTTTAAGCATTAAGATTAGAGGAGGACTGGTACAGTGGCTCACGCCTGTAATCCCAACAATTTGAGAAGCTAAGGTGGCAGGATCCCTTTAGACCATGAGTTCAAGACCCGCCTGGGCAACATAGCAAGACCCCATCTCTATGCAAGTTTGCAACCTCATGTTGGGAAATCCTCCATCAAAGGTTTATGACAATATTCGAGCTGTGGCTAGCAGAACAGCATATTGATTCTGATTTCAAATCAGACACTTTTTTATCTTTGGACTCGAGGAAAGAGACATTACTTTCTACAACTGGTCACAAGAAAACATGTGAAGAATTTCAGTCACTTTAAACCTTGGTCACTTCTTCCATTCTCTGCTACAGCATAAACAGAAAGGAAAGGTTTAATAGCCTTCACACACCACAGCTTTTAGGAGTATTTAAGTATAAAAATTTAATGCTTTTATTATTCTTACACATTAGGTATAATTTATAATTACTTTTCATTTAAAATCACATGTAGCAGACCTATGTCACCTGTCATCCTCTCATTTAGAGGGAGACTTCTTGCTTAAACAGTTCTGTGTGAATTTATACGTTTTTATTTATGAATTTATAGCCTCTCTATGAAATCTGTCCCTCCTTAAAATTGTGTGGTGTGTATTTTAAAATCAGGTCATAAGCAGCAATCTTAGCTGTTCTATTTGAATGAATAAGGGCTAATCTTTGTACTGTTTTGCAGTTTTTTAAATCAAAGACCAACATCACAAGGTTGAAATGAGGAAAGAGTTTTATTTTTCAAGTAAGTATTTAGTGAAAGTAGTCAGACATTAGCAATGTTGAGTATATAGATGCTCCTCAACTTACAATATAGTTATGTCTGAATAAACTGACTGTAAGTTAAAATATCACAAGTCAAAAACATATTTAATACACCTGACGTCCTGAACCTTGCTCCTGAACCAGAATGCTTAGATTAGCCTGCAGTTAGGCAAAAATCATCTAACCCAAAGCCAATAAAGTGGTGAATTTCTTATTTAAAAAAAGAAAAAAAAAAAAAAGAAAGAGATAACCTAAGAATGTGGGGAATGGGGAGAGGGAGAGGAAAGAGGGGGGAGGATGGGCAGAGGGAGGATGATAGGTGGGATTACACCTGCGGTGCATCTTACAAGGGTACATGTGAAACTTAGTAAATGTAGAATTGTCTTAACACAATAACTAAGAAAATGCCAGGAAGGCTATGTTAACCAGTGTGATGAAAATGTGTCAAACTGTTTATAAAACTAATGTATGGTGCCCCATGATCGCATTAATGTACACAGCTATGATTTAATATTAATTAAAAAAAAAGACCCTGTCTCTACAACAAAATTAAACATTAGCCAGGTTGGGTGGCACACACCTCTAGTCCCAGCTACTCCGGAGTGAGGTGAGAGTATCACTTGAGCCAAGGAGTTCAAGGTTATAGTGAGCCTATGATGATGCCACTGTTCTCTGGTCAGGGTGACAGAGTAAGACTCTGTCTTCCCAAACAAATAAACAAGTAAAAAATAAAACCCAACAAAGACTAGTGGAGCAGGGTCACACAATGAAGGAATTAGCTTTGGAATCAAACTGCCATAGATGAGAATCCTGGTTCTGTCACTTTCTAGATACAGGATCTCTAAGCCTCAGTTTCTTCCTTTGTAAAATGAGGCCATGGCTATCTCAAGGAATTATTAAAAGGGCAAGATGAGGAAATAGACGCAATGCATATCAGGAGTATCTTAAACCAGTTGTATGTATCAAATCTAAGTCATGGTACTGACCTCCTGGAATACTGAACTGAGAAGGTTGTGAGGCTACTTCCTCACCCTGTGGGGAAGAGAGCCAATGACTGGTGATACCTGCCACGGTTGCAGGGTCTGCACAGACACACGGAAGCATTTGCCACATCTAACCCAGCACGCCTGAAATGCTAGAAAGTGCTCAACAAATGTTAGCACTTAATATTAAAACTTCTCTTGACTATGCTATCTGGTTATTAAATAGTTCATCTGGTAATTTAATGTCCTTGATCACAGACAAAGCAGTCATCCTTGGTATATGCTCTTTTGTAGTCATTTGGTCAGAGGAATTTCTTGGCATTATTTTATTTCAAGTATTTTTTTCTGAAGTCCACCTGATGTGCTTTAGGACAAGCCCACCTACTCCTCCGGTGTGTCCCCAGCAAACTGGCTTGTCCAGCTTTATAAGACGGTCTATGAATTTATAGACAATCAAAGGGTGACAATCAAAGCTGTTGGGCAGCAAAGGGCACACTGAAGACAGTGGAAAGCTCTGCACAGGCCTCCCTAGATGGGAGCTGAGGCTACACAACGTGCTGCAAAGGGGCTGAAGGCCAGTGGAGTCTGCGATGGTCTGTGGGGATGAGGCTGATCTCAGGGAGCCTGGGGTTGTGTCTTCACAGTTGGGCAACTCAATGCTACGTTTACAAGTATTTACAAACATTTACAAAAGGCTAGGAAGCCTGTACTCTGCTGTGGAACGATGTTCTAACCCATCTTGTAGAGCTGCCCACGATAGCATCTCAGGAGAAAAGGCACAAGCTGAAATGTTCATGGATGGTAGAGGAGGCTGCAGGTGAGGTCAGGGGTCATATGGATCACACTGTCAGAGACCCATAGTCAGGACAACTTGCCCAGTGGTTACTGCTCACTCTGCTTTCCCACAGCAATCTATCCAGGAACTGGAGGCAATGGGCTGTTGGGAACACGGGCTACAGACTCCAGCCTCACCCCACCCCCAAGCAGGGCTGCCCGGGCAGGAACCTGCATTATCTGGATCCAGCAGCCCATCCTTTCATTGCACTTTGAAAATGTGGCTCTTTGTTGTTCTATTTCTTCCTTAGCTATTTTCCTTTTGGGGGAGAAATTTTCTAGATGAAAACTTAAAAAAAATAAAACAAAAAAATCTTAGAGACTTCCATCCACCCTGATGAAGACATTCCTGTTATCCCAACCCTCCCTCTGATCTATAGTTACAGGCCCTTCTGTACCAGGAGGGTCCCACCAAGCATCAGTGGGTGGGTTTGTTTCCCTCTCCCCAACTCCAACAGAAATTTTCCTTTAACTATTTGTCAGCTGAATTTTAATCTGGATTAAAACATTTTACAAACTGATTTTTGCTAAGCACTGATACCTCTGTGAAATGTCTCCCAGTCTGTTAAGCATCTGTCTGTCCTAAACAGCTGCAGACATCTCCCCTGCTGAGAAGCCCTCACTGAGAAGAGTATTTCCAACTTCAGGAACCTGCAGATTCAGAGGTGCCTTATCACCACAGGAAGGCAAGCTGAAGCAGCTGGCTTAAAGGAGAGCAATGCTGGCCAGCACATTAGAGAAAAATCAGTGTCGTAATGATAGCAGCTGCTACAGTTTAGAAGTGTCTATGTGCTAAGGACCTGCCAAGGAACAACAGTCAGGCCTTCATCCATGCCATGTCTGCAGTCTCGTGTGTGAGCTCAGTTAATCCTCATCACAACACTGCAAGGCAGAAACGGATCATTCTGGAGATGCTGACGGACTTTAGGGCTTGGGCCCCTGACTCTCATGTCACTTGGCTCTGGTATCCTGTCCTGGCACAAAGAGGACCCAGGGATAATCCTGACACTTTGGTCTCCTATGCCTCATTCCCCTAAAGTGACCCAAGCAGCTACAACTGTCCTCCTGGTTCTTTTGGGTGGCACCACTGGCACTCTGGCATCAAGAGAGGCTTTAAGACCTGCTCCAGACAGCATACACTGCAGGCTAAGGAGTTTGCTGGCTGTTGCCGGGGTAACCTGAGATTCCTTGGAGAATACCCAAGAGCAAACGCTGCACTTTTTCAGATTATCTTTGCTCTTTCCCCCTGTGTGGATGTGGGCTTTGAAAGGAAGATTATTTCTCTAACACACTTGGGTGCATTTGCATTTGTATTTAACACATTTCAACACATGTACCCTACATTCTGGTCAAAATACATGGCATAGAGCTATAAAATAGTTTTTCTTCAAGGTTATGTCTCATCACAAAATATATCATTTCTAAGCCAACAGCTGTCCCTTCTCATAACTGTCGAGGGAGGGAGCAGGGAAACCTCTTTTCTGGGAAATAAGAGGAAACAACATCAGAAAAGTCCTGGCCTTGCCTGTTCGGTGTGCGGAACACGTGTACTTAGGTGTTGTATTATACAGGAAAAGCATCCTTTGCTCCCAACTCAAAATCATGTTGAACATGGCAGAGAGGAATAACAACATTGCAACAATAATAACCAACACTATTTACTAAGGTGTGCTTCTAAGATCTTCGGGTGTATAAATTCTTTCTAGTCTTCATAAGCACCCATTATGCAGGTACTGTGGTTGGCCTCATATTCAGGTGAGGAAACTGAGATAGAGAAGGGAAGGGACTTGCCCAGAGCTGCATAGCTAGGAAACAGCAAAGGGAAGCTGAAGCACATGATGCCGGGGTGTCCCCAGGTGAACAGGGAGGGGCTGCCTGCCACGAGGGGCCAGGAGTCACTGGGCTGGCTGCAGGTCACTGGCAGGTCCACGGCATTGTTACGTAAGCTAAAGGACTATTTACAGGTACAAATACTTCAAAATAGATGAGTTCTGCTAACAAAATATTAGGGAAAGACAGAAGTAGTCTAGTAGAGGAAAACGTAAGCAGGAATTACCACAGAAAAAGACAATTATTCCAGAAGCCATCTGAGCAGATATGGATGGCCTCAATGTGGGAGATAAAACAGGAAACGAAAAACTGGTAAGGCTTAGACATAAGATCTCAAAGCTGCATAATGTAGAGGCAAAGAAGCATGAATTTCTCATTCAATTCCTCAGCCCTAAATAACCACCACTGTGCTTAATAACTGAGGCCAGCAATGATGATCGGGATTACGAATAGCTTAAAATACACTCAACAGATGAGAAGGCAAAGAAAGTCAAAGTGAGAAAATATTTTGTATTTTGGGAAATTTCATTTATGTGCAACACTTCACTACCTGATACTAGTTAAATAATTCTGCATATTATCTTTCCATTTCCATATACATGTAGTATATATATGTATATATGGAGAGATTTTTAAATTCTGAAATAATTTTAGACTTACAGAAAGTAGGAAAGAGAGTTCAGAAAGTTGGCATGAACCCTTCACCATATATAACCGTAGTATAGTTATCAAAACTAAGAAATTACCGGTGGTGCCTGTACTCAGTGGGTAGGGCGCTGGCCACATACACCCAGGCTGGCGGGTTTGAATCCAACCTAGGCCAGCTAAACAACAAGGACAACTGCAACAACAAAACAGCCCGGTGTTGTGGTGAGCACCTGTAGTCCCAGCTACTTGGGAGGTTGAGGCAAGAGAATCGCTTAAGCCCAAGAGTTGGAGGTTGCTGGGAGCAGTAACGCCACGGCACTCTACCGAGGATGACGAAGTGAAACTTTATTGCCAAAAAACAAAACAAAACAAAACAAAAAACTCCAAAACCTAAGAAATTACCCCCTGGCACAATGCTATTAACTAAACACAGACTTTATTCAAGTGTCCCCAGTTTCTCCAGTGTCCCTGTTCTGCTCCGGCCCGGGCTGCATCTGGTTCTCACATCTCGTCGCTCCCCTTAGTCTTTCCTTCTCTCTCCAGAATTTGACACCTTTGGTGTGTTCTAGTCAGGTATTTTGTAGAATACCCTTGGATATAGATCTGTCTGCCAGGCTGGGCTCACAGAGCCCTCATCTGCAGCGCTCGGCCCTTAGCACCCTGAGAATTTCCTCTGCCCAATACAAGGGGTTTCTACACCCTCAAGCTCAGTGGCTGGCAGAGGTCTGGCAGCCTCTGTCCCTCATTATGGATGTCAGGGCCTTCCTGTAAAAACCTCCAATTGCTGGTCACTTCTCAAGACCAAGACCTGGGCACACAAACGTTCCCTCTGGACTATGACTTTAGGGCCAAAGCCCTTGGCCTTTGACATCACTATCATCTCCTGGTAGGTCACTGTTATGGTATTCAGGCTGTTTTACATTAGATAAGCATTTTCCAGCTATGAACTGGTAGATAATGTAAAGATGTGTAGGAAAGGCCGGACACAGTGGCTCATGCCTGTAATCTAAGCACTTTGGGAGGCTGAGGAGGAAGGATTGCTTGAGGTCAGAGTTTGAGACCAGCCTGAGCAGAGTCAGATCCAGTCTCTACTAAAAATAGAAAAATTAGCTGGGTGTGGTGTAGGGTACCCGTAATTCCAGTTACTTAAGTGACTGAGGCAGGAAGATCGCTTGAGCCCAAGAGTTTAAAGTTGCGGGGAGGTAAGTTAGTGTCATGGCACTCTACCCTAGGCGACAGAGTGAGACACTGTCTCAAAAAAAAAAAAAAAAAAGACACACAGGGCACACATGCTTCATGGAAAACCCTGGTTCTAAATAATTCTTTCTTTTTTAATTCTACCTACGTCTGGTCCTTCTTAGTCTGGCTCAACAGAGCTATATTTGTGTGTGTGTGATTAAGGAATTAAAAAGCAAAAAAAGAAACTGTAATTATCTATTACACGTCAGGCACCAAGTTGGACACTTGGGAAATACCTAATTACTTAACGCAGGGTCCCTACATTCAAGGAGCTCTCAAAAAGGCACAGAGCAAACAAAAATTTGGGGTGGCGCAGGCTACAGCCGAGTGGTACAGACTGAAGGAGCTAAGGCTGGACAGAAGGAGCTAGCGTGGTCAGCTGCAGGAGGCAGAGGAAATGGGGGAGCTGGATGATGGGACACAAGGAGGAACTTAGAGGGAAGGGGATGCCGCTGACGGCACGAGCAAGAGGAACAGTAGGAACAGGACACAGATGTTCTGATGTGGTGAGTATTTACTAACAGCTTTTCTCTAGTTTCTTGGTCCATGGCATGAAACTCCTTTCACCAGATGAGAATTCCCCCAGAAGGTCTCACCCACAACACTAGTCCTGCAGGGTTCAGCTTGAAAAAAAATCTGTGCCCGACGAGGCCTGAGAATCCTGTGTAATACCCCACTCTGAAGGCCCAGCTATGTCTGTTAGCCTACTACAGGCTCTGAGAAGTCTTGCAGTTAAAAAAAAAAAAAGAAAAAGAAAAGAAAAAAAAATGTATTTTTTATGTTGTTTAATTCGGAATTTCCCAAGTTTACTCGACCATGAGAGCTCTTTTTTTGCACTTGTACTTTTCTTCTTTGTACTTGACACCTCTTTCCATCCTGAGTAACTACTGCACAAGTTTACATACTTCAGAAGACACTGCCTAGGCCAGGGCCCCTGTAGCTAGGCAGGGGAAGATAGGAATACAGGGTGGTAACAGAAATCTCCATGGGAGTGAACTGTGGCTGGACAAGGTGGTGACAGCAAGGAAGGAAAAGCAGCCTGTTGTCAAAAGAGTCAACATATCCTGGCACAGGATCATGAAGAACTGGCCAGTGATACCAGCTCACTGGCCAGCTAACCTCTGTGCAGACCGGATTACTATAGCAACAAACCAGTGACATATATGTGAGGCACTAACAAGTCTGTAGGATGGACCTACCCAAAGAATATATGAGCACATGCCTGGCATTACATTTCTATTGTCCAAAAAGCTTATTTGAGGGAAGGTCTCGTATGTCAGATTATAATCTATATTGTACGTAAAGCAGACCCCAGCCTTCTCTTTTCTTTTCAAGTTTAGGGTTCTGGTTCATGACCACTTGCTCCCAGTCACCCAGTACCTATGACTCACAAGGCACGTGGACACCTGCCTTCCTCCGTCCCTGGGAAGGCAAGATTTCAAGAGGCTCCCTGAGGCGGCAGAGCCCGGGTGGAAACCCTGGCTTCTATCCTTTCCATGGTTCCTTCCTCTCCACTTTTGGAATCCAAATAATTTTAACTTTCTGGAACAGCCTTCATCTCAGATGTCCTATTATCCTTCCCAAACTATCAAAATATCTCAGAAATCAGGCTTCATGACCCAACTCGTCTTTCCATCCTGGAAGGGGACACAAAGATCTTTTTTTGTCTTGCTTTGTTTGGCTCAAATGTCTTTGGGTAAACAGACTTTATAACAGATCATGAGATTGTCAGGAAATTTTCAACAATTATTTAGAAAAGCTATACATGGCAATAAAATACGCTAAATAGTTCTTATCCATCCTGATCAAAACAAATATATGTGACTAGAACAAAAAGTGTTCTTTCCGAGTGAAAGAAAACCTTCTCAAGGCAATTTAGCACAGAAATCACTGTCACTAATATTCCAAGTGTGTAATATGGTGAAGAGCAACTGCATCTGCAAATGGATAGAAACACGCACACAATCTAAAACGGCAGACAAATGCAATAAATCATTTATGTTTGGCTTTGAGCTCTATTTCTCTACTTTCAGTTTGTAGCCTAGAAGAGACAGTATCTCCTCAAAATAATAAAACTGTTTTTGGACAGCCTGAGCTGTCCAACTATTGCATTCCTCCCACACTACCTCCTCCCGGCCCCAGCTCAGTAACAGTTGCGGAGCGAGGGCTCCTCTTTCTGATCCCTGCAAACCGTCAGGCCAGCAAGGAAGCTGTCTCTAAAGTTTGCGGGCTTCCAGGGAGTTTCAGCTATATTATTATATTCAGTTATCCAGCTATAACTGTTATGCATGTGCCAGAAAGAACAAGGGGAAGAGAGGGTCTCATAATACTATTCCAATGGTTCTCACTCAGGGGTGGTTCTGCCCTCCCCAGACATCAGCCACTCTCTGGAGATGTTTCTGGGTGGCACAGCTGGGGTAAGGGGTACTATTGGCATCTTGTAGGTAGAGGCCACGGATGCCACCGGCAGTCTGGGGTGCACAGGACAGCCCCCCAAACACAGGATTATCTGGTCCAAAATGTCCAGAGAACCAAAGCAAGAAAACACTGAGTTACATTAGCAAGGCACACAGGAGAATGACACATGAGTGCTGCCAATAAACCTGAACGAAATAATCACAAAAAGTAACTGTATGACAGGCACTCCAGATTCCAACAGTGTAAGATAATCTGGACATCCCAGCTGACTGCCACACTGTGAAGACTGTTAAGCTTAAGCAGCAACAGCTGGCTTTCAAATCTGTTAATGAACATGGATAAATAGGAATGTACTGGATTAAAGGATAAAAATAAGCCATCATCCTAAAATATCATTTTGTTACCTGAGAACACAAAATAGTAAGGTAGAACCGTTATTACTGTCTCTCTCTTTTTTAAAAAACCGGAAGCAGCAAATATTTAAACTGTAAAAATAAACAGAAGGTAGTCGGGGGATACTATATCAAATGTGAACTCCAAGAAGCAGCTCAGAAACGGGAATGACTTCACATGCCCAAGGCTGGCCATGGTAATTCCTTGGGGGTTTATGATGACATACGGTCAGTCCAGAAGTAGGCATTTTTAGACAGGGTTGGCGAAAATCTGTATTTTTTTAGTGAGCTATGTCACAAGATTTGTCCACACCAACAAAATTTAAAGTAATCATAAAATAGTGGATTTCAAGAGATGCAGTGGGATTTGAGAAAGTGGTCCCTGAAGTCAGATATATACCAGCCCTTTTGCACGGAGATTTGAGGACAGCCTCCTTTACTGTCACTTATCATCAGCTTATAGAGATCTGAAAAAATGCTGCAGGTCACAGAAAAAGAAAATAGTAACTCAAGTGAGAAGCATCTTTATGCAATGCAGCAAGGAAATGGAGGTGCACAAATGTCAAAAAGCAAGGATACTGAAAATGTGAAATGCTTCTAACTTTATAGAAAATTTAAAAATTGTGAAAACCAAATCAGAGGCCATTCCAAGTCATTTGCCTTAGACCTGGAGGCTATTTATTATTTCACATGATCTACTGCAGAATTAAAGTTTTAGAAGTAGAAAAAAAAAAAAAAACTAACCTTAAGTTTATCAAAGGTTCTGACAGTCTGCGCCAGGTCACTGGCACTCCCTGACGACGCTGTCCCCTGTCCCCTAGGGCCTGAGGACACCTGTGAGCCGTCAATGACCTCAAAGCCAGAAAGCAAGGCCTCTGCACAGCTGCAGCGAGACTCCTTGGCTCTCTGACCCGATATCAGGTATGTCTTCAAACCTACGATGGATAAAAATTACAATCAGCACAGAGAGAAACCACTGTTTGTTGACACACAGCTCGATCTTGCCCTCTATGGAGGACGTGCTCTGGAAAGTGAGAGTGAGAATGTGAATACTCATATTTTATGACTGACTTCCATGATCTTCTCAGAGAGATATAGCTGCAAGGAGACAATTTGCCTCCAAGATACACCATTT
The DNA here is from genome assembly GCA_963574355.1 of Loris lydekkerianus. NCBI lineage: Eukaryota > Metazoa > Chordata > Mammalia > Primates > Lorisidae > Loris > Loris lydekkerianus. Next base: position 45,534 of record CAUYPK010030814.1, read on the forward strand.
TTTATTCACAGTACGTTTTCTTCGACTAATAGATGCCATGTTTTATCTTCAGGGCTAAAATGAGCATTGAAAAGTTCCTCCGTGGAAGGGGCACATGACCTCTCTGTGAAGGCAGCAGAGCAGACTAATGGTCAGCTCTACACACTGTTTGGGTTTATTTCAAGCTGTAAACACCAGTCCCTGATATTTATAACTGTCAGTCTAGATGTAAGTGTGACCTCATACTCTGATCGTCTTACCTGTTTCAGACACCGCAAAACTACCACAAAGAAGTAAGACCACATCATGGATCAACAGAGGTAATTAAAACCTCCCTTGACTCAGACTTGGGGAGTATCTATTTTCTACTAGATCTGGGCATTCACTCTGGGAACATTTAGCTATTGTCAAGCTGAGGTCCATGTGTACCTCATTCTCTCACAAAATCTCCACTTTGAAAAAGAGCTGGTAAAATGGACCATTATCCTATACCTTTGTAATTTTCACTAAAGGCTGAAAAGGCACGCTGATGCCCACTACACTGCTTAGTAGCTGTAACAGGCAGGATGGTCCGTGCTCTGGGTATTGAGAACAATCTGCCTGGAAGACACTGAAGAGCAGCTTTTCCCTAAGAACTCAAGGAATTTTTTAAAAGTAAGCAAACTTTATTTAAGGAAAACCATTGTTAGTCCTTACTGGAATTTAACCAGATAGCAAATATATCAGAAGGAATGACAATGTAATTTATTTAAGAAACATTTATTTCAGGCCTGGTATATGCTATACACAGAATAAAATCATGAGCAAAACAGGATCCCTATCTTGGGAGTTTAGCTTCTAGCAGAAGGTGATGATGAAGGCCACAGGAAGGTGTGGCATGGAAAGAATCAATCAAGAGGTGATATTAGGTCTACACCAGATTCCAGTGTGTGTATGCTGGGTCCACATTTAGTAAGTGCTTTAACATTAATCAAATGACCCTTTATCATTTCATAGGCACACCACCGTTTCATCACTTAATTTCATCATTTAATCTTTCTTAATCTTTCTTAACAGAAAGAGCTGGTGGTCTTTCTCTTGTTCAGACTGGTCTCACTCAAAGTCCTGAGTTCAAGCAATCTGCCTGCCTCAGCTTCCCAGAGTGCTAGGATTATATGCGTGAGCCACTGTGCCCTGCCTCATCCCTTAATCCTTCATCTCCCCCTCCACTCATAAAAATACTGTATAGCATATCTTTTTAAATCAACTTGGTCTGAGAATTTGGCAAGAGTCCTGGAAACACCTAAGGACATACCAGAATGTAGCCAAATCACAGTAGCAAATCAAAAGACTTAGGTATTTATAGATGCCAGCTGACCCCAAAGGATATCTATAAATCCTCACTCAGTAAGGTCCTGAATTTCTCTGCATTTTTTTCTCTAACAAAAACAGACATCCCAATTTAGGTACAGGATCAATCCCAGTTTTAACTAACTACATGTACAAACTTGAAATGTAAATGTGACTTGGAATATAACGTAAGTGCAAAAGCATCCTTAAATTAATTTCTCCGACTACCACAGGTGACAGTAAGCTAATTTTGTCATCTCACTTTGGGAGAGTCAAAAAAATGCAACCTATCTGGAAAGAACAGAGAATGTTCTAACCTGCCTGGGGTCTCTGAGCTGGCAGAGTTTATTCCCAGCCTCATCAAAGTGAGTAAGAAGTCCTGTCCCAGGGGATGCTCTCAGGGTCTCCTCCCCATGACTCCCGAGGGTGGAGTGTCCTGCCCCAGGGGATGCTCTCAGGGTCTCCCCATGACTCCCGAGGGGTCTAGGAGGGCCTTTGGAGCTGTAGAGCCCCTCCCCCCCAGGGACTAGAGGCAGAAGGATACTTTGTTGATTGGAAGGATAAAGAGTTGCTGTTGAGGGAAGAGGTTCTCCATCATGTCTGTGGCCAGCCCTGACCACAGAGTAATGATCCCTGCAAGGCCAGTAGCGCATGTGCCCCCGCTGGAGGCTCTCGCCTCCTACAGACAAGGGCTGTGCTGGGAGCTAGACTGCCTTTGAAATCCAGGAAGTGTCTTTTGTGGAGGTAACTGTTTCATCTGCTTCCCCAGTGGCTCCAGCACTACAAAAGAAAGTCAGTCCTTCCTGGTGGTGTGAGACAACCGAAGCAGAAAAAAGGCTTAGCATGGAGACCCGAAGAGCCTCAGGTAATGACCAGCACAGTCCTTGGTAGGGAGCACAGAGCAACAGATGTCACCCCTGCAAACACAGGTCCTGGGAGGCCAAAGGAATGTGTCAGTGTGATGGAGCCCAGTGTGACCTGAAGAGGTGCTAGACAACACAACATGGAGGTGTGACTGTGTACGAGATGCAGGATGGAAGAGGCTACGCGTGAAAGTGCCCCTCCTTCAGGTGTTACTGATGTGACAGCATTTAGAGGTAGGGCTGGCTGGGTGCAGTGGCTCCTGCCTATAATCCTAGCACTCTGAGAGGTTAAAATGAGAGGACTGCCTGAGCTTCAGAGTTCAAGACCAGCCCAAGCCAAGAGCAAGACCTCATCTATATGGAAAAAAAAAAACAAGAAAAAGAAAAAAGAGAAATGAGCCAGGGGCGGTGCCTGTGGCTCAAAGGTGTAGGGCGTCAGCCCCATATACCAGAGGTGGCAGGTTTAAACTGGGCCGCGGCCCAAAACTGCAAAAAAAAAAAAAAAGAAAAAGAAAAAGAAAAAGAAAAGAAAAATGAGCCAGACATGGTGGCAGGTGCCTGTAGTCTCAGCAACTCAGGAGTCTGAGGCAGGAGGATCACTTGAACCAAAGAGATTGAGGTTGCTGTGAGCTATAACACCATATAAGTATCTACCCAGGGCAACAGAGTGAGACACTGTTTAAAGAGAGAGAGAGAGAGAGAGGTGGCACCTTTAAGAGGTGACGAAGCTGGGAGGGAGGGTGCCTCCCTGGGGAGAAGGATCAGGTGCCCACACAAAGGCTTATTCTCGCACTCCTCTACCACATGAGGACACTGCCTTCTTCCCCTCTGGCAGATGCAGTCCTCACTGGACAATGGAAACTCTGGTACCTTGATCTTGGAGTTCCCAGCCTTCAGAACTGTGAGAATCTAAACCTCTGTTCTTTAGAGACTACCCAGTCTGCAGTAGTCTGTTATCACAGCACAAAGAGACCAAGACAGAAGGCCCCCAGGATGAAGTGCCCTCCAAGTCAAGGAGATGAAGCAAGGTCAGCCCAGTGACGGCACACAGGACCAAAGGCAGGGCGGCCAGAAGGGGGCAGTGGGCGTTACTAGAACAGTCTGAGAAAGGCTCAGAAAAGGAGCCTTTGGCAGGCAGGGCTGGGGGATGGCACTGAGCTCAGCGTGGCTGGGACAGAGAATGGCCAGAGGTGAGCCCATTTGTGCAGGGCACCACCTGGGCGACATCCAGGAGCCTTCATCCTCGGGGGGTGAGTGAGAACGGGCAAATAGCAAATGCCAGAAATGGCAGATGGTGAGTTGGAGAACACTAAGTCCGGAAATAATTGTGAAAATGGGAAGCCTATTCCCCCCAAATCTGGTAGAAATGGCAATGTCTCTGTAGGAGGCAGTGGAGTGTGATGAGCCAGAGCCTGGCTTCTGGCCCCATCACCTCCTGCGTGTGAACTGAGCAAGCTGCCTCATCCCTGCATCTCAGTTCCTCTTCCCAGAGGGCTGGTGTGAGGCTTAAACGATGAACACACTCACGGTACGACAGCACCCAGCACACACTAAGCAGGCAGTAATGTTAGCTATTATTATCACCTGGGATTTTTTCCATGCTCCTTTAAAGGTACAAAAGCATGTGCAGAACTGTTAAATCAACAATTGTTGCCAATTTATTTTTAACTTGTATTTGTCTTCAGCAAGCTCTGAATGACCAACTTGTAGTGATAATACAATACCACTAGCACTACAAAGGTCAGACATTACCTGTGTCCATGGCAAGCATGACAGGTGAATAAACTAAGTATCTTTTTTATTTATGCTTCAAAATGGAAAGCTAACTTCAAAATGAAACCTTTTGGGGTGGCACCTGTGGATCAGTGGGTAGGGCACTGGCCTCAACTACCGAGGGGGGCAGGTTCAAACCCAGCCCCAGCCAGCTTTAAAACAGCAATGAGAATTGCAGCAAAAATAGCTGAGTGTTGTGGCGGGTGCCTATAGTCCAAGCTACTCAGGAGGACAATCACTTAAGCCCAAGAGTTGGAGGTTGCTGTGAGCTGTGACGCCATGGCACTCTACCGAGGGCGACAAAGTCAGACTCTGTCTCGAAAAAAAAAAAAACCTTTTGTACAAACTGGAGGGACATCCCTGTGAGAAAGTGCAGTGAATCTCACTGCTGGACGGGAAATCCCTTGAGAGACTTATCAGGACGGGCTTCTGAACTCAAGCCCTGTCAAAGTCTAAAGTCAGGAGAGCTTGTAAGAGGTCGGCTTTAATGAATAACCATACACATGGATCCTGGGGTCCAAGTTCATTAGAATGGCTCTTTTGGAGCAGGTCAAAAATAAGGCAGCTAAATGATTTAAAAACAGTGTAAACAGGAGAATAATTAATAATATTTCTTGCTTTCTTTCCTGGTAATTAATTTTAAACCTCACCAACACTGACGCCTCTTCTCATCTTCGTTTTATTAAATAAAGGCCAAAGAGAGAGGGAGGAATTTCCTAATGTGCTCTTACCTGATAGAGGAATTTATGTAGGGCTGCCTCTGTGTTGGGGGTACCATGGTTAATGTGCTTAAATATTCTTAACTATATCACCAATTCTTTGAGAACAACAACTGTGCTTTGCACAAAGCAGTGATCAGTTCTGGTGAACTAAGTATAATATGAGGGAGTGAGGCTCGGTGCCCATAGCTCAGCAAGTAGGGTGCCAGCCACATACACCAAGGCTGGCAGGTTCAGGCCCAGCCCGAGCCTGCTAAACAACAATGACAACTGCAACCAAAAAACAGTCAGGCATAGTGGCAGGCACCTATAGTCCCAGATACTTAGGAGGCTGAGGCAAGAGAATCGCTTAAGCCCAAGAGCGTGAGGTTGCTGTGAGCTATGATGCCACAGCACTCTACCAAGGGCGACATAGTGAGACTCTGTCTCAAAATATCTATATCTATATCTATGTCTATAGATAGATAGATATGTATATATATGAGGGAGTGACATGTTTCATTCTGGAAAAGAAAGACGATTCCAGCCTCATTTGTAATTTTGTTCTTTTTCTTTAGAACTTTTGCTTTGGACTGAGATAACTCCAAACATCAAGAATCAAGGACTTGACTGTCAATTCACCAGAAAGATAAGAATAACCAGGAGGAAAAGACTGTTTTCAGACACGAGTTAACAGTATAACATAATACACACCTAGAAGCTTACATCACTAATGACACAATGGGCGTGGGCTACACTTCATAAATATTCTAAAAATCTCTTTTCACTTTGAGTTGTTTTTCTTCATAACTATATCTAAAGTGACCAATTAACATGAGAATTATTTAAACTGAAATGTAATAGATCAATAAGGAAAACAAGGATGAAAAGCACTCAAATCTACCAGAGAGCCAGAGCCTATAAAGTTATAGATATGATATTTTATAATTATCTATTGCTTCTGCTTAAAATAAGCAGAAGTTTTAGTAAAAAACGATAAACTTTTTTACCTATTAACACTAAAACACTCTGAATGGCACTAAGTCCTTCTCACTTCTATGTAAAATAAATAATCACAAGGACTGACTTGTTTTGGTTTGTCCCAATATTTGATGATGAATAGTAAATTCCTATCACAAATGGCTGCTGTTGAAACTTCACGTTTACTTAAAAAATAAAGCCCCAAACAATAAAATATAAGGCAGATTTATGTAAGAAGGTGAAAAAAAGAAAAGGTGGGCACTATATCTGTTTAACTTGACTTCTGATTTTCCTTGAGACAGGATCTCACTCTGTCACCCCAGGGTAGAATGCTGTGGCATCATCATAGCTCACTGCACCCTCAAACTCCTAGGCTCAAGCAATCTTCCTTCCTTAGCCTCACGATTAAAAGTAAAAAATCACCTAGAGAACTTCTCTGTAAGTGGGACTAAAGACATGTGCTACTATATCTAGCTATGTTTTATATATATATATGTATATATATATATATATATATATATATATATAAATATATATATAAATATATATATATATATATATATATATATATATATATAAATATATATATATATATATTTTTTTTTTTTTTTTTTTTTTTTTTTGTAGAGATGGGATCTGGATCTTGTTCGTGTTGAGGGTAGTCTCAAGTTCCTGACCTCAAGCAATCCTCCTGTCTTGGCCTCCCAAGTGCTAGGATTATAGGCATAAGCTACCATGCTTGGCCTAACCCCTGATTTTGATTAAAACTTCAGCTTAACAGAATAAAATTTTAGATACACACACACACACACACACCTGCTCCTAAACAGGCAGTCTCTATGCCTGGCTTCCCTCTTTCTGCCAGTAAAGGGTAAGCAGGCGCCATCACGGCCAAAAGGGAATAGCTTAACACCTATGTACCGACCACATTCCTGGTATTGTCTTCTAAACCTTTACAATTGGTTTAATAAATGTCTTACTGCTAAATGCTATATTGCTGAATGGTAACATGGGGAGAATCCAGTGCTAACAAACTGCAGAGGCCCACCCCTCCAACCTCTAAAAAACTCTTGAATGTGGCTTCAAAGCACAAGGCTTCACAAAAGCTACAGAAATGAGTTCTCTGAAAGACCAGATTTGGTATATATGGGTACCCTCTCATTCATTCATTTGTTCATCCACTTACCCAACAAATTAAATGTTTATTAAGTCTTTACTGAGGGTTAGAACCTGGGCTAAGAGTCGAAAGAAATGAATAGGCAAAAGAAGTTCTCTAGGTGACTTTTACTGGAAGGCTCGTCCTAAATTCCTTCACCTATAAAATGGAAAATCATAATGATAACACCACTTCATAGGGTTGTTGTGAGGATTAAATGAGTTAATACTCGTGAGAAGAGAAATGCAAAAGAGAAAGAACGCTTTTCCTGAGACAGTGCTGAGGGCTGCAGGGACTAGGAGGATAATACTTAGGCAACGATACAGATTTGCAAGACGACAGAATATCAAGTTCAAGTCTGCGGCTGAAGGGATGTTCAGAAGTGACAAAAGGTATCACAATGAGTTGTGGACAACAAAAAGGAAATGAAGATCTACAATGACTGTTTGGGAACAATGTAACATAACCAGAATTTAAATAATCAAAAAAGACTAAAACCAGAGGGCTGAGGAAAGATACCAGGGACTGAGACAGCCACCAGCTGATCTATTATTAGTCACCATGTGAAGCCACCTAATGCGGCAGGGCTGGAGAAGGAGAGCAGGGTGGGTCACACCTGCAGCAGCTACGAGATCACAGACCTGACCTTTTTCGCTAGAAAACTAAGAAGTAACCATTAATTTGAAGATTCCTAGGAGGTGCAGATTTAATTATACAACACAGACAATGAAAAATAGATTTTCAAAAGCAGAGAAACAAAAAACCAAATTTAAAATCTGAGACTAGGTGGCAGTTAAATAATTGGAAAAAAGAAAAAAATGGGAATACATTGAAAATAGAAATAAAGCTGTATGATGCTAAATAAAAGAAGCCAGTCACAAAAGGACCACATACTACACGCTTCCATTTATATGAAATATCCAGAATAGGGAAATCTGTAGAGACAGAAAGCAGGTGAGTGGTTGTGGAGGATAGGGTGTGACTGCTGATGGGTACAACGTTACTTTGTGGGGTGATGAAAATGTAACGTAAGACTGTGGTGATGACCAAACAACCCCGAATATGCTAAAAACCACTGAATTGTACACTTTAGAAAGGTAAATTGCATAGTATGTGAAATATACTTCAATAAAGCTTTTTTTTTTTAAAGAAAAGAAATAAAGTGATGTGAACTGTAAGATGTGATGGTTCTGAGATTTCGAGAGTAAGTAAAATAAAGATGGGAAGTAAAATTAAGTGGGTTGTGGCAGACAGAAGAAAAATATTAAAAATCAAGGCTCAAAAAAAGATAATATGGTGGAGCCAGGATGGAAAAGAGATAAATAAGGCCGAATAAACTTAAGGAAGTAAAATTTAACACAGCAAGAGTTCAGAAGTCTGGAAGAGATTAAACAAAATGAAAGAAAACCTGACCTTCAAGAGATAGTTCCAAGAATCATCAAATGGGCAGCTATCATCGCTGCAGGCTGGCCTGGGAAGGGGGGGCCAACACCCAAGCTTGTCTCATTTGGGGCCAAAACATTCCTCCTGCAGCAGGTATGCCCTATTCACTGTGACAAGCCCGGCCTCCTCACAAGCCTGATGCTTGGCCAAAAAGACTCAGAAAGCACTGCTCTCCGTGCTGCCTTGAATGCTGATGTGGCCTTTTCATCCATGAGTATAATTACTTGCAAAGGCCTTTTCTTCTGATCCATGGGTGGTTTAACCTACACCAACACCTCCTGTGAGCATCTTCAGCTGGGTAAATACCTTACATACTCGAGTATAAGCCAACCTGAGTATAAGCTGACCCCCTTAATTTCACCCTAAAAACTGGGAAAACTTAGTGACTCGAGTATAAGCCGAGGTGGAAAATGCAGCAGCCACTGGTAAATTTCAAAAATAAAAATATATACCCAAAACAATTACAATAATTGA